>VWZV01014850.1:222695-272673 GCA_013397155.1 Irena cyanogastra
CCCTTCTCTATTTTCGTTGCTGGAAGCTGAGGGCAGCCCATGGGATGAATATTTCACTCCAGACTTCCATTCAGCTGTTAAGTCAGGAGGTTTGCCAGAAATGCAATTCTTTCTTATATCTCCAGGATAATAGCTGGGTAGGATGGTGGATGGCTCATTCAGGATGAGACATTACAACACTTTTATTCCTGGCATAGGATAGCATGTGGCTGTACTGCCTGTGGCAAGGTGCTTGGCTGATAGTGTTTCTTAAAGGAGATTTTTTTTTTAAAGTAAATACCTTTTGTCTTGTTTTCCCAGTGAGTTCTGCAGGCTGGGACATCCTGTATCAGGAAGGGATCCATCAATGCATGTGTAAGATACCTGCTGCCCTCTAATGGCTGTCGGTCCCTGCGAGCCTTGGGACAGCACGGGTTTTGTGCATTCAGTGCAAGGAATCTGCTTAGCTCAGAACTTTACCCAGTGTTTTTATAGCGTGGGACAAATCTCTGGAGAGAAAGTGTGGTGAGATCTCTTCACTACTCTTCATGGTTTAATGTGCCTCTTCCCTGCACTCGGTGCAAACCCCATCATTTGCTCCTTGTTTCAGCCACATTCCCATCCTGCTTTGATTCCTGTTAGGGAAGTACTTGTCTTTCCAAACAGCTTTAGATGTGATTTAGACGGTGGACAAAGAATAGCAACAGCTTAGCCCTTGAACTCCATCAACTTTCTGCAGACCACAGGAGACCCGGTCAGAAAGACATGGCTCTGGACTTGCCCAAAAAGTTGGAGAGAGTTCTGACAGCTGTTTGTGAAAAGTTTTTCTGTAGTAATGAAGACACATAGTGTCAACTTCTGCTCACTCACTACCAGACCTGTAATAATGTCTGCTCTGTTCTGAGAAAATTATCGGTGCCCTGCCTGCCTTGTTGACTTTGAGGGATTACATTTCTTGGGAAGTGGGACCATGCAGTTCCCTGCTGAATGGCTTGCTGCTGCTTATCAGCGGGCAAGGTACAGCATGTTGTTCCTTTGGGAGCATTCCCTGAATCAACACAGGCTCCCTGAAAAGCCTGGTGCTCATTGAGTGTTGTGGAGTTCCGTTTTTTTCCCCAGAACCAAAATCTTTAAGACCGTCTGGAGGTACGCTGATGTATTGGAGCAGCACTGGGGAAGCAGTAAGATATCTGGAAGGAATTTTGCAGATGAGTTAATGATCAGTGAAGTTTGAAGAATGGTACCGACACAGCCTGCATCTCTTTGCCAAGGAATCTAGCATCCTACTGAGGACTGGAGTCCATAAGCAACAGGGGAGAATGAAAGATGAATTGCAGTTTAGCACACAGACAGGCACTCTGAGAACACTTGGAAGAAAGTTCCAGGAGCTGGGGCCTGACTTTATTCACAGCATTCTCTAACTACTTTTGCTAATTTTGATAACAATCTCCATGAGAACACAGGATCACAACTGTTGTTCCACTACAGTTAATCAGCCTCAGTGAAAGTTTAATGAAAACAGCAAGGCTACAGTCCTTGATATTCCCTCTTTTATTCAGCCTGGAAAGTACAGTTTTAGTGCTCTATTTATAAAATACATTTAAAATCTGGGTTCATACATTGTGGAAGGTGGAGGGGGGTGGTGGGGAGAAAGCCTGGCTTCATTCAAATCAGTGGGAGTTTTGCCATGATTTACATGGGCCAGAATTTCATCCTTGTTTATATAGTTTTGCAGCCAGGCTGAAGAACTCTTAGGATGCCTGGGCCAGAAAAAGAAATCTTGAATCTTAACACTGCTGCGAACAGTTGGGGTAAGAATGCTGGGAAAGTCCCAAGGAAATTGAACTGGCATAGAAGTCATGTTTAGCTGGCCGTGTTTTGGATGCTTTTGTTGTGCTCTCCATCTCCTCCCTCGCTGCCTGAACTGCGAATGATGAGCTGCAGACCAACCTGATCTGCAGATGGCTGCAGTTCTGACACGTAGCCATCTGCAAAGCCTTCACCAGCAGCGGAATGCCGGGTAGCTTTTTAAGATCAGATAATAGGCTGGTGCAAGACAACCAGAAGTCTGAACATACTTAGTAAGCAATGTTCCTGACTAATGTAGGCAGCAGTCTGTTTAATAGCAATCCGCACTCGGTAGCCAAAGTGCTATGGGATGTGCTTGGATCAGGTTTGGGCACGCACCAAGTTAAAAAACTGCTCTGTTACACGGGTTGCTTTTTCTAAGCTACCATTATAAGTCAGTGCAGCACACAGAACTAGGAGCCATGTGTGAAAAGGATTTCTAGGTCACATCTCTGTTGCTGAGCATTTGCACCAGTGGGGTTTTCAGGTGGTCTTTCTATATCTAGTAGCACTCATCAGCTTCTAAATTCCTCAGTCTGTGTCTGTACAGCAAAGAGCATATGCAGCTGTTCATTTCATTTGACAAATCCTACACCTCATGTTCCAGAATCACAATGAACATACTTAAAATTTCTATTTTGGATAGAACAGTGAAACCACTAAGCTGCAGTGTAGTTTTTACCTCAGAAACTGCATGGATTTTTAAAATGGCAACATCTGTGCAGCTTCCTTTGTTAAAACACTGGGATGCAAGATGCCTTACAAACTAACATGAACATCCATATGCATCTGCAACACTCTAAAGTGGTTGTGTGATTTTAAACTCACTTATTTTCTCAGGTGGGAGGAAGGGCTATTCTGGACTGTTAAAACAGACAACCCTTAAGGTAAAGCTTTGAGCTAAAAATAAGTCACTCCGTCCAAGCATCCACATAAGGACTATGCTGTGCTGTGCTATGCTCCGTAGCTTATCTGGTCACAGTGACTTCAGAGGGACTACATTGAAGAATGCAAGGAAAAAATTTCATCCCAGGCTTGGATCTCAGATCCTCCTGGAGGCCACAGAAAAATGTGAAGTAATACTATCCCTTCTTCCCACAGAATTTCCCTCAGAAGTATAAAGATCCGGCCAATTTAGGATTAATCCTGGACCCAAACATGATGGCTGAAGAGCTGCTGGACTGGATCCTACAGGCCTTGTACAAAACAAAACAGACAAACCCAACAGTCCTGCTGACACAGGTTGGATTTTTGCCTGAGGGAGACCTACTAGCTTTGACACTTGGTGAGTGAAAAGTGAAGTTGTTAGGGTGACTTTCCCATTTTCTTCAAATAAAAATGGCAAAATTCTCACCAAAAGCAACTCTCCACACAGAACCAGTTTGGGCTCTTCTTCTAAGCAGAACTCACCAGAGAGAATATTGTTGAATCTCACTGATATGCTGGTGGCTGTAATGAGCTGGACATAAGCAGACTAAAGGGACAGCCCACAGGCCTTCCCTTTCCCCTACAAGTGGAAAAGGGATGGATGAGATTTCCCTGCTGTTGTTCAGCTGCTTGTTAACAGAAGAAGCTGTTCTCTATTCGGGCTTGTGCTGGTTGAGCAGCCCCCATCTGCAGCTGTATCGTGTTACACACTGTTATGCAACCCCATCCTCCTTGCAAACAATGACAGAAGCAACCTAAATCATGAAACATAAAGACTATAATTAAAGAGGGGAAAGTGCTTATCTGGCATTTGGGTACCCACAGCCAATTCAGATTAGCTGAACTAGCAAATCACTTGGCACAAGCTTAATGAGAATAACATTTGCACTGGACTAAATGATGGTTGTTTTACCCCACTGCTGGCCAAGACAGTAGTGTAACCTGAGTGATGCTGCCATGGCTTGGGCAGTTCTCCCTCTTCTTAACAGACAGTGACATTTACACCACAAACAGGAAGAGCCTTTGCAGTCAAAGGCTCTGCCTCAGGTTCTGAAACTATTACCACCCAGAGAAGCTCTGGCCCAGTATGATGCTTCAGGTCTGTTTCTTATGATTGGAAGTTTGCAGGTGTACAAATCTGACACTATCTGCTGAGACTATGCCTGGGATTTCCCTGCTGGGCTTGCCCTTCTCATGCTGGCTGGGGGGTTTAGGCACCTGCACAGCTTGTAGCTGCCGTTGACTCTGAAAAGTGGAAGCTGCCAGCCAGGAACACTGAAACTAAAGAGAGTGTGCAACTATGCAAAGCCTTTGAAAACTTTGGAAAGTGCTTCTGAACCCTCTGCTCCATCCCTCCTTCTCTCACTCCCTCCCACCTCTTACAGAAAAAAAGGGCCACAGTTTTTAAGATCTGATATTTCTTTCGGAATTTTCTTGCTGGAGGTCTTCCTTGGGGAACACAGATTAGTAGCTTATGGAAGCATAGCAGATGTTGAATGTTAAACAAAGAGAGATTTTCATCCAACTGATTGCTAGATATTAGAATTAAATAAGAATTATTTAAAAATAAAGGCCCTACTTATCTTTTAACTTGCAGCTTTTATGCTGGTGAACATCTCCAAGGAGCTCAGTTCAGTTTTCTGATTTGTGCTGCCGTCATCAGGACTCCAAAAGTTCTAAGCAAGCTGAAAAAAGGTGAACGTTTTTATGTTGGTGCCTTGGGACCTGTGAAACTATACACCTGCTGGATCTTCAGTTGACCCTAGAGATATTTAGTGGAGGGAGGAAAAGACCTTAAGTTTAAAATATAAAATATGGGGAAGATGAATCAGCACAATTTTGATGCTGCTGGCTCTACCCACCAGTTTTAATCATGCATCTTCCTCTTTTCCCTGCCATAATCATTCTCACATAGTTAGGATTATTTTACTGATCACTGAAAGCCAGAAAGGATGCAAGTTAAACTGTCTCCATATCAGTGACACCCACATCTGACAAATTCATATCGGATATGAAGATAATTTCCTGTGACTTTGGGCAAGTAGGTCGACAGTTTATGGAGAGTTCTGCAAAATACTGATGACAAAACACTGCAGCATCTCTACCACCGGTTGCACAGTGAACACTTTCTGCTGTCTGGAACTCTGCATTATCCCTTTCCACAACCATCCCATCACAGCCAGAAGCTTATCTATCTGAAGAGTCACACAGCTCTTCAAATGGGAAAAAGTTGCATGATATTGAACAACAGCTCTATTTCTCCATATGTGTACATTTTTCACAGTTAATCTCGCATTCCTTTGCGTAAGTCTCTGGGAGGATAAGTTCAGGCATCTTCATCTTGAAAATAGCTCTGTGTTACCCAGACAGTTAGCTAAATTTGAGATGTAACAGGTTATTCCCCAAAGGCATCTTAAATGCTAGGGTCTCTGTTTGCCAGGAGAGTGCAATATCACATTTTACTGGCTGACATATGAGACATCACTTCTGCCAACACAAGACAGTTCTTGAGCCTGGGTGTACCCATACCCCAGCCTCGTCTCACAGCCCCACATTCAGACATGCTTCCTAACCTCCTCCAGGTTTTAGGCCCTCATTTGTTTGTACATCCTGGGATGGGAACCTCAGCAGCCCTCGGCCAGCTGAGCTCTGCTTTTGCTTAGCTTTTCTATACACTTTGGGTGCGAACCATGATGACTTTGCATGCTAACAATTCCTTAATTACACTCATGTGTAGATTCCTCCTCCCCTGAGCTGAGCTGAGCTCCCAGCAAGTGGTTCATGTTCCTGGACGTGTAGCAGGTGACTGGTCTTACATGCTGATAGAGAGGGGCTTATTTACAGCTGGGGTAAAGGTCTCATTTCCAAGCTGTAAGACCTAAGAGAGCCTGGTAGGATTGTCTGTGGATGCAGTGGGGGATTTGCGAAGTGGAGCTGAGGGAGTTTATTCAGAACTTGCTTGCCTTAAGTACTGACCCCCTGACTTGGCCTCACTAGCAGCTCTTACTTTCCCTTTAGGAAGGATGGAAGTGGGAGAAGAGGAGGCTGGAAGCATTATTCCTAGTTCAGGTTCCTGTCTTCTCCTTCACAGAGAGATAAATGGATCTGTTACTCCATCTACAGAACTTCTCTGGTTCTAAAGGTACTGTTGTCAGATAATTTTTAAAGAAGTATATTGTTTATTTTTAATTCTTTAAACATGGGCTTAAGCTCATAGATAACTGTCCTTATATATATATATTTTTTTTTTTTTTAAGGTTACTTCGGGAATACTTAGAGCAAGGCTGATGCTGAGTGTTAGAACTTGGCTCTTTAAGATGCTGCAAGGACTACAGGGAGAAAAACTGCCTAGGGACTGCAAAAGAAAGGCTCTTTAGCAGCCTGTGGTGTCACTCCTGCTAAGTTTTCCATATTTCTCCTGGGAAAACTGTTTTCATGGATCATGGTGCCTTGTTGAATGGAGGACCAGTTGAGTATTTTATATCTTTTCAGAAGTCATGTATTTATAAAGTTAGAGGTTGACACCAAACAGTAACTTAAGAAGGTGGAATTGTGTATTATGTTGGTGTATTCTTTTCCTTCCAAGTCCTTCCTTCCTCTAGACTATCAGTGTGTTTTCTACTTTAACTCTGTAATGCCAAAAGCCAGTTGAGATGGGTTGTTGTCTTTTTCAGCTTTTAATGATTCTAGTCAAATACAAAGCGTTAATCTTTTCTACATATGTTAAAACGAAGGTTTTCTTCTGGCTCAAGTGCTGCTTTGTTGAAGTCTGTCTTTTCTTTACTTTTTCTACTTTTTGGAATCAAATTTATGGTTGCATCTCCACAGTGTATGAAAGTTTCTTTTTATTATTATTTTAAGTAAAAAATATAACTGCCGTGGTCTCCCACTTCCTGGATGACATTGGCAACTTTACTTGTGGCTACCGACATTTCAAGAGACCCATCTTATACAGGCAGTCTGTGTTTGGCTAAATTTAGCAAGCCATGGATCAAGTGGCAAGTATGTTCCACCCTGAAACCTATTTTTGGGAGGAACTCAGCATAGGCACCAAGAGGTTAAAAAGCTGTGTGGGGGAGAAGAAAAAAAAAAGACAAGAAGCAAAATATTTTGCAAGAATCGTTGCTATGTTCTGAGCTTCAGCTCTTGAACACTGTGGCTCTGAATCACGTTCACTGGGGAAACAGCTGCAGCTGTTTAAGATGCTACTGCTCCTCAGCTGTTTATTACCTTCTTTTTGCAGGCTGGGGGCTGAACAGAAACCTTTCTCAGCAGTTTAGACTTAATGTTACCCTTTCCAGCATAAGGCAAGTAAGACTCAGGCATGTACCCCTTTCCCCCAGCATTGCTGGTGAGTGCAGCAGCCCCTGCAAGAGGGTTGGGGTGGGCATGGGTAGTGTAAGCAGCCCCAGTGAGTTTCAGTAATGCATTTGGAAGGGTTGCGTTTACATGTGTGTGTGCCTGAGAGTCCTGACTGTGCTCTGCTGTCCTTGATCATGAAATATTATGTTTCTACATATTCAGCTGTGACTGGGTTAGTTAAAAGTGTTTTGGAAAATTGACTTGACTAAATCACAGAGAAACTACAGTATGGACATGCTGGTCTGTAATTAATTGATGAGCACAGTGCTAACCAGATAAAAACTGGTTGTCAGCTCACAGCAGCACGTTCATATGGGTTGGTGCATGTTTATCCCAGCACTTTAACCTTGTTTTGATTCAATGCCTTCTAGACACTGTTTATTCCCTCCTATAGAAGTGTACATTAGCAAAAGGAATTGTAATGCTGTCCTAGAACAGAGGTGTAGCACTGTGTGCCCATCCTCTCCCAACAGCCAGGGCTGCCCTGGGATGGAAGATGCAAAACAGACTGCCTCTCTGGGAGCCCTGCCAGCGGCTGACTCAAGGTGAAGGATCTCGGAGGCTGGCTGCAGTGGGTGAGAGCCGCGCCCGGTCTGGTTCGGCAGCACACCTGGTGCTGTTCACTTTAGCAGGGGTTGGGAAAGGCACTGGTGTGTGCTGGCACAGCCCCCCGACACCGTGCCTGTGGCTCACCCTGGCTGCAGCCGAACCAGCCCTGTGCACTCACAAAGCTTTGAGGTCTTGCACTGTCCTAGCCTGTGCGGGTGGGGAGCTGGCACAGCCCCTCTCCCTCCCTGCTGGAGGAGAGAGATGGATGAAACTAGTCTGGGAGCAGGTGAGTCATGGGCTGGCTCCTTCCTTCCTCTTGGGGCAGCCTCTTGCTTGAAGATCCAGAGGCATGTCAGAGACAGGAACTGAACAGTTAGTTTCTAGTGGGGATGCTGGGCTGGCAATCTGGAAGTGTAGGAGATTCCCAGCTGTGCTACTGGCCTCAGCTTCCCTGGGAAACAAAACAGAGATAATAATTACTCTGTCATGGATTTCAGGCTCTGGAATATTGAACATTACTAAGGGAGTATTCATGGGCCTATCACTTCTGTGTTTTTATTAGCAACACTGGCGCTTCAAATGACAATAATCTGGGTATCTAACAGACTCTTCATAATGTAGCTGTTTGCTTTTTCCTTCACTGTGCCCAGTCAACAGGCAAAATAGTTCAGGGTCTTTTGAGTCAGCTGTTAGTGCAGTGTGAGAGCAAGCATGATTAAGATTTTTTTTTTTTAAAAGCTCTGTAACAGAAAAAAAGAAGAGGGAGTTCCCTTTTGTTAGAATGCACAAAACAAGTCCTTATTATTATATCTTAACACAGAGCTTTTGACCAGCCTAAAAGGCATCATGGTGATGAAGAAACTAATGCAGAAGTACTTTCAGTGCCCAAGTGTTCAGGAGTATTTAGGAGCATCGCTTTCCTAAGCATTCAGTACTCTTCTTTTTCACAAAAGTCATGAGAGCACATGACACTCAGCCTTGAAAACATCTTGATCTCTGCAAAACCAGATAAGGCCATGTTTATTTTGTATTGCTAGAGTTGGGGCAGCAGGGGGGGAAATCTCGTCCCATACCTGAAGGAAGCACACCTAATTTCTCCCCATCATGGGAAAAGATTAAGTATTTCTTAAGCCACAAGTGTCTACCCTGTAAAAAACCAGAAATCTGATTTAATAATGATACTTTTGTGAGCAGCCTTAAAATCCCAACAAAAGAAGACAATTAAACCTCTTGAAAACATCTCTTGGCCTTATTTGGGGCAACACAGATTGGTGTACAATTTTTAGATCAGGCTCATCCTCCCCTATTTTCACTTTGGTGAAATGGAGTAGAAGTACAAGGGACCTTCTCCTTGCATGAAGGATGTAGCAGTGTTAAAGAGTAGAAAGAAATATTTCGAGGCTGCTTGAGAATAGAAGGAATTTAATTCCCACCTTAATTGGGGGTCTTTTCTATTGATTTCAGCAAAGGCTGCTACAGATACAAGTAGACTGAGGTCAAACTGCAAACAGACTTAACCTCACTGAAAGTGGTGGTGGAGGGAGAATCTGCACACACTGCTTCCCTTTAGTGGCAGAAGTAGGAAAGAGTTAAGACCTCTAATGCTACCTGAAAGTGGAAATACTGGAACCTCTCCCTCACAAACGATGGGCAGCAGGGGCTTCAGCTGGCTATTGACTTTTCAAGTGTGAAAGGATTGAGGAAGGAAAAATGTTGATGTTCTTGTAATGATTGGGGAAGTCTGTCCTAATGGCTGGTTGCTATTGAACACACTTTCCAAGTCTCCCCTTTCCTCTGTTCCTCCTTCCTGACTAGGAAGTGAGCTGTCTGAGGAGACACAAACACAGTATCTTTCATCTCTCCCAACAGTGATCCTCTTTTTCCCCCTCCTCTTTATTCCTCTTTTTTCCTATTTTTCCTTCCCCCCCACCCCCTTTTGCCTGTTCCTTTTCCCCTTATTTTTCTCTTCCTTCTTTTTTCCCCCCCCCCAGTAGTATCAGCTTGCTGTTGGATGGCAGGGATAGTTGTGCTGGCCTGAGGGAGAAGCCCAGCTGCAAACAGGGGTTGTGAGGATGTAAGAGCCAATGATTTGAGGGTGATTCTCAGGGAAACAAAATCTGCTGACTCTTGTGTTGGCAGCTGAAGCTGTTAATGAAGGGGCTGTGTATCTGCTGCAGGAGCTGAGCAGATCTATTAATGCATGATATTGTCAGGCTTGCTAGCACACCAGCCTGTTACTGGAGGTGGCTTGGGAGCAATATATGCTGTGCTCAGTTATCCACTCTGCAGGGCAGTAATTTCTGGCACAGAAAGGGTCAGGGGCCCACAGCTGGTAGTGTCCTTGAGTCCTGCAGCAGGACTAGCCAGGGCCACTGTCAAAGTTTGAAGAGGCTTTTAAACAGAGTTTAAATGAATTTCAAAAGGTGACATGAGAATGTGAGCAAATACATCGCTTGTTTGATCTCTCCTGTGTTCATCGTTGGGGGGTGAGAAAAAAGGAATTTGTACATTCTTTGCAAGGAATGGTGGGAACACCCCATTCAGCTACCAAATCTGCTTGTAATGGAAACTTACCACTCCCTGCATTTTTGGCTGGCTGCAGAGGTCAGAAGGGGTAACAATAGTACTATGCTAGGGTTAGTGTTGCTCTAGTTCTGAGGAGGAAACTTTGTCTTGTCAACGTAGGCTGAAATAATCTTTTACTATGGACACAAACGATATTTAAGCCATTAACACTTCAGTGATAAATATCTCCTCATGTGGTAAAATCCTAGAAAAGTGGCTTTGATAAAAATCAAGATGATTGTCTAACTGGAAACTTTCTATTTTCAAGGCACTTGGACTGTGTTGGTGTATGACACTAGATTTGCTCTGACAAGTAAGGTCCCAGTGGGGCAGTTTCTAAGGCTTCTGGCCTGATCCTTGTTGCCTGTTTAGAGAGCCCTTGAAAGCAGGCAATGGACTACTCTTAAATGGTAGTCCTGGTAGTGCTCTTGCAGCTGAGGCACTGCAGCCCCATCTGTGTTTCACGATGGTCTTTTCTGTATCAGGAGGCCAGGTGTGAGCTCTCTCAGTGGGAGAGGAGAGGCTGCCAGGCCCTCAGGAAAGCTGGCAATTGGCTTAGTTTCCAGAAAAATCACTGCTTGTGGGTAATTTCTATAATGAATCCCAGGAGCTCTTGCAAAATTATTTTCTCTTGTACCACCAGCTCAGCATCATCCTTCTGATGGCCTTAGTGGAAAGCGGAGTGGGCACAGGCTTGTCTGAGTGCCTACAAAAAAGGCAGTGTTTCTGAGAAGTGTTGAGCTGTCTGCACGTACACAGGTTGGCTCTTCCATCAGTGTGTGACATGTGATGCTCAGGAAAGGTGAGGTGTGTGGCACTCATGTGGTGAGAAGAAGCTGTAGCCTGTCTAGCCAGCAACTGGGGCACTGCTGTCCTGGAGTACCTGGCTCGCAAAGCCCTATTTGCTGGTAGTTTCTGCAGTTGTGGTAGAAAAGGGCCAAGTTTCAGAGAGGAAAAAAGTGGCCATGAGAACTTTTAACTCACTAAAAAAAGACACAGACACTGCAATCTTTGCTATGACTCATCTGGGCTGTTACTTGAAAAAGGCAGGCTGAGCAGTTGAGGACCTCCTTACTCAAGGGAGCAGCACTCATTTGTGAACTCTCTGAAGCCCTGAGAGTAGAAATGGTGTAGGTGAGCTGTTCCCATGCTGGGCCTCCGACCACTGATTTCCCTCCAACCATGGCCAGATGCAGCTTAGGGAGAGCCAGCAGGTCACGGCTGGCTAGTTATTTCCCACCTGTTGCTTCCACGGCTGCTGAACAAGTTTGAGAAGTAAAAATCCAGCATGTATGTTCTCATTCTCATCTTTATCTTAAAAACAGATGATGGAATAGTTGCAGAAATATCAATAATTCCTGGATGATGTGGCTTTGCACTGTAGCAAGTGTTGCTGATGGGGAGGGATGTCTATGAAGAAAGCAGGTGTCTGCCTTATCAAAGTGTGAGTGGAGATAATTTCATGAAGTTTTGAGAACGTTTTGCCCACTTAGAACTTTATTACAGATTCACAGAGAGTCACAGCACTGCTGTGAACTGCAGCAGCTTGTTCAGTCACCTCCCTTCAGTGAACAAGCCATGCTCCCGCGGGGCCTTGCTGGGACATGAAAGTGCCGACGTGCATTCTGGAAAACCTTGCGGCATCGCTGCCTCCTCCCTGGGGATTAGGGACTTGTTGAGCCCTGTGAGGAAAGACTGTCCCCCCAGCTCAGCAAATCGTGGTACAAACTGCTGAGAGAGGGTAGGTCAGTGCTGTTTCAGTGTCCAGCAGCCCGGGCACTGGGCAAAGGAGCCTGGCTGTCCCCGGCCACCGCTGCTGTTTGCTCAGGGAGCGGGAGCTGGGCGATAAGGCGTCCCTCTAGATAAAGCGCTTTTGTTGTTTGCCTGCTGGGTCAGGGCTCGGTAGGTGTTCTGCATTGCTGGGCGTTAAGGGTGTAGGCTGGTTAAAAGAAATTTAAAAAGGGACTTTGAATGGGCTGGGTCAAGGTGTCAGAGGGTTAAACCAGAACAGTTCCGGCACTTGCTAGACGGAGAAAGTTGTATAACATCACCTTACATTGTGTAAACTTCTTCCTCTCAGCCGGCCAGCCCTTTATGCGAGAGGGAAACAATAGTGAAATCACAAAGCCATCGTCTGCCTTACCAGCTCTTTTTTTTTTTTTTTTAAGTTTTTGCTATGGTGTATCGCCATCCTCAAGGCAGGAAAATAGATTACTGGGGGGAGGTAGGAGCGGAGGAAAAAAAAAAAAAAAACGACAAAAATCCAGTGTAATGGGAAGGCTCAGCAGTTTAACAGTGCCACCTCCTGGCTGGCCCTGGCAGGGAGGGGTGTCCCAGCTTCCCACTGACGTGTCCCACAGCTACTCGCTACCAGCAGCAGCCGTGGAATCCCACACTGGGATTTCTCACCAAGCGATGGACGCTGCGGGCCGCAAAAGGGAAAATCAGCTGCAGCTTTAAGCCTGGTCAATGCAGCAGCCGGGAACAGTCTTTGATGTGCAAAGGCTGGCCCAAACAGGATTTTTCCACTTCATGCAAGCACCTACTTTTTGGTTGGTTGGTTTGGGTATTTTTTGTTGCATTGGATGGAAAGAAGCCCTGATCTCGCCTCCTTCCCCAGGGATGGGGGCCTCAGAACATAAAATGTTTTGATTCACAGTGGGGTGGGGACGATGGGACAGATCCCTTTTGGTAAGGTCAGATCAATTGTCTAAATGCTGATATTTAAATTTCATGTTAATTAAAGGTGAAAAATTTAAGAAGGTACTTTGAAATGAAATCACCTGTTTTTGGCACTCTTGTAAAGATTTCTCCTTAGAACAGGCCAGCTTTTCCTGGTTTAAGAGGGTAGCTATTGTCCCATCCTCTTGGCATCTGATCTATTAGCACCAATTAGCACAGGACCTGGGCCACTGCACAAGGCAGCATGGACGTAGGCAGGCAGCCCTGCTGGAACTGCGCTGGCTCTGGCTGCAAATATCTCCTTAGCCAGGACCACGTGAGGATGGCATCTCAGCTCCTCCTCGAGATGGGGAGGGGATCAGCTGGAGAGCTAGAATTTGCCTGGGACTGAGGAGCTGTAGCTTGGGGTACTGTGGAAAAACGTGCCCTTAGGGATGCCAGTAGAACAGGGTCTCAGCTTTGGAGGGCACCTTGGTTTCCCTAGAGAACTGGGAAATAATTTTTGCTGTTGCACTTGAGCTTCCATGAAGCTGAGCAGGATTCAGGACTGCTCTGCATGTGAGCAGCAGTCCCACAGCAGTTTAGGCACCTCTTAACCTCCTACCTTGTTTCCCCACTCATGGCTACCAAACTTCTATGACCCTTGCAGAGCCAGCCCAAGAAGAAAGCCCTAGGCAGAGGTGAGCAGCTTTCTGCTGGTGTATTTTGTGAGCAGGTGTGCAGCAGAGCAGAATGAACCTCGTGTGGGTACAAGGCGGGGAAAGGGAGTGCACAGCTGAGGTGGCACGGGCATGAGCACAGCTCCAGGGGCCTCGGTGCTCTGCTTGGCTGTGGATGCTATGTTTGTGATGGCTCTCAGTGCAGCTGCGGCAGGCCTTCATCAGCAGGGTGCATTTCCTGAGGCACATCAGCTGCTTCAACATGGTCTCGAGCACTTGGAGATGTACAGGACCTTATAGGTACAGGCAGCTTTTTCCCTCTCTAAGGAAACACTTTAGCTTTGCAGACGTTCCAGTAACAGCATAGGTGTTGGGGTTTTTTTTCTCTAGGTGGTACAAAATGTAATCACTTATGCAATACGGCAGACTGGCTTTCTAATCTTCCCTCTGATGTGGCACTTTGGAAAGTTCTTTGGATTTATATCCTCCTCTCTTTCATCTCATTCTACGGTGTTTCCTGTCAGTGTAGTAACTATTGAAGAAGGAGAGGAGGCAGGAACATCTTGAAATCGCTGTGGTGGAAAAACCTGGTAGTGTGGTAGTGCCTCCTGAGCAGCACTGTGGTGGGGCAATGCAGAAGCCTTAGCATTGATTTTGATATGAGCAGTGCTGCCCCTGGGACCTTGATCCTTCAGCCCAGCTGAAGATTTTGTGGTGTGACCAGGCCAGAGAATTTTCTGAGCCTAAAATAAGTACATAACACTGTAGCACAAGTCCAGTGTCTTGACACAACCAGTAGTTCCTTCAGCCAATTTTGCTGCTGAAGTCCCCATATTGTAAAGGTACAACTTTATAGTTTGGACTTTCTTTCAAATAGCTTGTGGTGAGTTTTTATTGTACCAGTCCTCTCTGCTGTGTGGTCCCAGTCTGTGTCTGGAAGGTTCCTCCATTTAATCCATTCTTTAGCCACTGCTCTTTCCAGACTGAAATGCTTTGTCGGATCTGGCTGCATCCCCTGACTTCAAGCAGAAAGTCTTCAAAATTTAATAGTTGGCTGTTAGCTCATTCTCACTTGTGTTTGGGGTTTCATCCTAAGGGAAAGGTAAACCCCAGAAAATTATCAGAGAAACTACCTCTCAATACTGAGGCCGTTATCAGTTATATGAAGGTCTGCACAGAGAGTTTCTTTCAGTCAAGCAAACATAGAAAAATTTCCCTGAATTGTTATCGTGGTTGGACTAAGATTGATCTTTTTAAAATTTCTATTCCCCCTACAGAATACTCTGATGTGGTTAAATCCAGAGATATCCAAGAGTCTACTTGAGTATTTTTCTTAGCTTGGCCGTACTGGGGGTTTTTGTTCATATTGGTTTTTTCTGTTGGCGATTGGGAGCAGTTTGTTATTGTAGACGACACTATAGAAGAGGACTGTGTGAGCAAGCAGCAGTGACTTGGAGGTGAAAGAATCCTGCAGTGTTATTTACTTCCCACCTTCTGCAATTGCAGTACCAAAGCTCATTGCAGTAGTGGCCTGTTTGTTTGTACTCATCATCCACAAGGTACCAATGTTTTCCTGAACTCTTATGCTTCTTGTTATGTGTTTACCCTCAGAGATGCTGACAAAAGAGTTAGGAATGGAAAAATATTGTGTGTTCCTGATCTGAGTCTGTAGTTCCCTAGGAATCCAGGGAGGCCTTGAATTTGATGTTGCTTTCCTGTTTTTAGGAAGCAGACCATGCTATGAATAATAAATACAAGCTCTGGGGCAAAACCGCTTTCCATTCATAAAATTCAGCATTAAAGGCTGAAGAATAATTTCTTAGTCTGCTGCAAAGCAATAGGAATTCCATGTTGGGACTAGAGAGCTGCTGACAGCTTCTTCAGCTTTTGCTGTGGCACAGTTAATTAATGGTTCATATTTTTGATTTTTTATGTAGATAGAACAAAGGTGTCTCCAGCTAAGTGATGCAGATTAGCGTAGTTTTCAGTCTGAGGAATTTGAATTTGGAAAAATAAAGGCAAAGCAAGCCCCTTTCCTCTGCTGGCTTCCCTCTTGGCTTTCAGAATGAGAAATAGCTGGAGCATAACTTGGATAAATCAAGAATGAGGAGATGAAAGTTACGGTATTTTGTTTGGGGCTGAATCAAAAATTATTGCATAGACACTGAAGTTTCTGCTTCAGTGATGATGGTGTGAGATATCAAATCATAGGATGCCAATAAGTTTCTGTGGTCTGGATCCTGCATTTATTTGTATTTCAACATCTAAGAGGTCCTGTTGGAGCCCAGGCAGAACATTGCAGGGAGGGAGAGGTAAATTGCTGTCAGTGATGCAGTGATTGAGGAGGATCTCTGATTTAAGTGCTCTTGTAAAGACCATCTCAAGCATTCAGTAGGGAAATCTGATTGTGACTTGCTCTCCTCGCACCCTGGAGCAGGCTGTTGTTTTCCAAACTGATGACTGTCAGGTAGTAGAAGGAGGTGAAGGTTTGCAAGGGGCAAGAGAGCATCCTGGATCAAAGTGTTTGTTTTTTCAAGGTAAAGCTGCATTAAATTGGGGAGAAGCAGACTAGCAACAGTGAAGAATATAATCTGTGCATTTTATCACTCTGCTAACCCCAGCTGTAAAATTTACTATAGGAAGGCTAATAAAATGGGAGCCACATAAGCAAACAGGGCATGGGATTATCAGCAAACATTTATTTTGGCTCCGGTGGAGCCACTCCCCTGATCAAAGTGGTTGGAGTTTGAACCTCTTTTAAAGTTGTTGCCTTCTTGTACTGGGAGTGCCCCCATCTCACATTGGTGGCGTCAGTATCGTCTGTGCAGCTGTATAGAAGAAAGTATCAGGAGGGAGAGGGAAATTGTGTGAGGCTGCTTTACTGCAGTGTGAGACAACAGTAGCTTATTTTAGCTTTGCCAGCAACTGCCTGGTTTAGGAAAACAACCTGAGGCTTATTGTATAACTAGATGGTATAGGTATTATCACAGGGCCAACAGGGAATGCTTTACCATTTGCAGGCTCATGTCTGGCAGACTGAGTAGCTGTGTAATCCTTATAAACGAAATAGCCCGCTGGCAGAAATCACCTTGAGCCCCAGGCTCTTCCCTTCCGGAGCCTCTTCTCTGACTGATCTCTTTGTTCGGGGTTCCCCCTTTCTCCTCCAACAAGAGCTGCTTGAATCCCTCTTGGCAATGAGTCTCTTGGCTGAAACAAACATCTCCTCTCTGATCCTTTCAGGCTCCATGGTTGATGTATGGTGGGGGGGGCTCACGTAGTGAATGTGGTGTTCTTGCTCAGTCTCGCTGGCTGGGGAAATACATGAAGAGCTTCTGGGAGGAGGTACATGGGTGAGAAACAGAGTAAAATGAGAGAAACAGAGGGACAAGAAGGTTTCTAAGTCCTCAGGGATGGGATCTTTCTATGCAAACATCTTGCATCTCACTTTGTGCTAAGGGCAGAACAAAGGCAGCTTTACTTCTGACTTTTCCTTTTTTTTTTTTCCTCCTTACTTGTTTTGTCCATTCTGTATTTCTTTTATTTATTTTGTACGGTGTTGAGGAGACTGTTGTAGACAATCTGTGTGCTTGAGTTCAGAATCATTTTAAGGCCAACTCATAATGTGTTTGCACTAGAGAGGCAAGAGGGAAGCTGGGATTGAATGTAGCTTTTACAATATGAACAGCTCTCCTTCCTGGGTTAGGGCAGTGCTGAAGCACCAGAGAGAGTCCTTTCTTCCAAGAGGAGACTGGGCTGAGCAGCAAGGGAAGAGAGCAGGCAGCAGGAAGTTAACCCTGTGGGTGTTAGACTGCAAAGGATTGCTTCATAATATATTTTTTTACAATTCTTTATTTTTAAATAACTCCACATTATCCAACCAATGTTACTTGAGTAACTTGTTTTTGAGTTACCAGAGTACTTGTTTTTGAGGCTGCCTGGAGGTGTGGGTGTTGAGGGGAAACGGGAGAAATCTGTAAGGCTGACAGAGCAATTCAAGCAAGACTTCCCCCTTGCTCTCCCAGGGCAAAATGTGTGACTTTCTGCCCTCATATCTACCACAGTCAGCATTCTTGCACTGCATGAGGAAGGTCCTGCATCCATATGTGAAGTCTGGGAAGGCTGTCCTGTTCTCGGCTCGTTGATCCCTGTAGCATATGCCCCATCCTACTGCTGCAGAGAAATGAGAGTCTCAGCCATTACAGCCCTGTAAGGAGGCTGGGTGAGAGCTGGCTTTGTGGGTGGGCCTTCACACTCAGCCAGGGATGTGCTGGTATGAAGGAGTGGTGGGAGATCTGTTCAAGTCTGGCAGTCTGGGACTTTGCCTGCTGGGACACAGAAGTCCCTGTGACTGGGGTGTGCATGACTTGGTAGAAACATTGTAGTAGCTGTTTTATCTCAGCTTTAGCTGATCAGTGAGTGTATTTGTAACACACTGATCATTGTGTTTGCCTGAGCCCTGTGGGAGCTCCTGGGGAGCAGATTCCCATCCCATCTGTCTCACTGAAGCATTTGTCAGTCCTGGGAAGGTTACTTCAGAATGATCCATGAAAGAGATTGGAGTTTGTGCTCTAGGTGGATTCTTCATCATGGTCCATTACATAAGAGCTAAGGGTAAAGATAAGTTCATACTTTACCTTCCCTTGTGTCTTTTGGGACAAAAACTTGATTTCAGTTGGAATAACATCATTTAGATGTTCCTGCTCCCCCTACTCTCTTTTCTCATGCTGCAGAGCACATAAAAATAACAAAATGCAGCTGCACTGGAGAGTATAGGAGATGGTGTATGAGAAATTTAAGCAATGGATCTTTATGGAAAGAGTAGCATCTTTCAACATAACAGAAATAACAGCATAAAGACACTTCCAATTCAAGCAATCTTGCCAGCAAGGACTGAGAATCTGGCCCAGAATCTGACCCTCACTTTAAGGAGATCTATGTGGAAATGTGCAGGTCTTTGTTTTAGGAAAACCTCCCTGAGCACCTTCTTGCTCAGGCTGCATGTCCCTGGAGGATATTGCTCTCACCTGTGCACATCTGAGCTGCGTTAAGAGCCTGGTTGTTGCTACAGAGCCCTTACCAAGCTTTTGGAGGCTCCTTCACAAAGATAACTGCAGTAGCTGCCAGACATATTAGAATTCAGGTGTGATAGCGTGAATACACCACAGATCTTCTGGGACAGCAAAGGATTCTTTTGCTGTGCTGGGATCAGTGAAGATGAGCTCTGGTTTTGTTGCTTGACCATGCCGAAGTGGTGTCTGATTAGAAACAAGAATTGAAAGAAGAAACCAAGGCAATTCTTAGGCTGAAGGGGTAGAGCCCTTTTTTAATTTAGAGGACAGCAGAGATCTTGAGCTTCCAACCCCTGAATGATCTTTAGACAACAAATCTCCATGTCTCTGTGGTATGAAAAACATACCTTTCTCCTGCTATGGAGAAAGCTCCAGGTTAAGTGGTGGAATGTGAGTTTAAGATGTAGTGTTGGCTTTTCAGTGTAATTCCCATAGAAAAAGGGCAAGCAGTTTTTGTGATAGGAAGCCAAATGCTGTTCAGCTGGTACTGGGAGTGAGGCTCTGCAATGTTCATGTGTGAGGTGGAGAGTGAAGGGTCAGAAGATCTCAAGGGCCAGAAGTCTGATGCTTTAGAGATTGAATTCCTACTTTTTAGTCAGCTGAGGCCTCTTACATCAGATTCTGCTGCAGATCTGAGGGAGCCTCTGTACTATGTGGAGGCAAAGGCTGGCTTGTTTGCTGTGGTGGGCCTGAGAGCCCCTTCAGATATGCCTAAGGCTATTAGGACCCTGGTGAATTTGGCTAAGAGGATCTTGGCTATTATGGGATCATTTTCAAATACAAGTGCTTGAACTAGCACTGTGTCTGTTTTTAATCTGCTGAGAGTCTTTCATCAGATAACAGACCAAGAAGCTTGGTGGCAGGAATTTGGGTTTTAGTCATGCTTTTGTTGTGTGATTGCAGTGAAACAGAGCTGAGCAAGTGGACTCTTTCATGAATGCTGCTGCTGAATGGATAGCTTCTCAAGTTATGGCTCTTCTGATATCTCATGGGAATCATGGGGGTTAGATGAAGTTGAAGAGCTGCTGGCACGAGAAGAAAAAAAAAAGTTCCTGTGTCTGTATAGTGATACTGTTTTATTGTTTACGTGGACCTAAAATGCCCCAATGATGGTGTCTTGGATTAATTGTTTCCAAAACAGCATAACTTGAAACCTGATTTGGGGAGTGGCGGTCAAAGCTGTGATGAATACCTCAGCCTTCTTTCTCTTCTCTTCTCTTTTCTTTTTCCCCCTCTCCAAACCGGGTGTAATAGAAATGGGCCGAAAGAGTAGTGTGTTGAATGTGCTCTATTCCATCTTGTGTGCTTGCTGGTTCACGTTCAGCTGTGGTAAGCCTCCCTGTGTAAGCAGGTCTCAGACTTGCTCTCTGTTCCTGGGATAGCAGGTGAGAGTTTTGTAGCACAAGAAGAAAACAAGAGACTCTCCCTTGCTGCTAGCTCTTGGCTGCTCTGAGATGTTGGTCATCTGTGCACCAGGAATTCTTTGCCTGCTCAGGAATTTGTTTGAGCTGCAGTATGTGGGTGTGTAGGATGGAGGCCATATGTCAGAGCTCCTGGGTGGCCAGATGTGAGCCACAGCTGCCTTAGCTGTACATGCTGAACTTCTCCAACATGAGGCATGCAGCCCAATGCTTGTGACCAGCCTTTGCAAACTTGTGCTCAGTTCCAGGAGCCTCCTGTGTCTCTGACTCCTGCCTATACCTTTTCAAATCGTGACTCAATCCTACTCCATGGCAGGATCCCAAACAGGTCCCTACACTCTCCAACCCAAGATCCTAATCCCACATGCTGCCCTATGCTTGGTTATCTATCTACCCATCAGCTATGCCAGCTACAAAGGCTCCTGGAAGGAGATAGTTTGGGGATGTGCTGCACTTGGAATATAATTTGTGTTACTTCTCCTGGGGCTTCAAAGCAAGGGACAGTTTGTCCTCTGTGAATACAAAATACGTGTAAACATGACTGATACTTCATATTTAAAATGTGCTCTTTGAACTTGTTTCCCTCATCATCCCTTTCCCCCCCTAAACTTCAGAGAGATCTGAGAATCATGACAAAAAATGAGAAAAAAGTCTTTCATGATGAATTTATTGAGAAGCAAGAAGAGCACATAGCCTAAGTACAGAATGATTCACACATCACTTAAAAGACATTACAGAACAAAAAATTTCAGGTAGACTCCAGAAGACTAGAATGATATCAATCCAGTGACATGACATCGATCACTGGAAAAAAGGCATGTTCATCCTATTTGCTTTTGTTCTGTGGTTATAACAAAAGCTGTGCTAGTGGAATCTCCAGACAGGCTCCAGAGAAGATTTAAGATGTTGAGTTCTGTAACTGCATAGTATGTGATATATGTGAAAGTCATCTTCTAGCCTGTGTTAGAAATGGATACCTCCATAACTTACTGCAAAAAAGTGTTTAGGCTCTCGCCTGTTCTGCCTCATGCTATTTTCATCCCAAGATGAGAGTGTTGGTATTGGATACTTTCTTCTTACAGCTGTATATATTAGAAGAAAAAAGTAGGCTACAGAGTGCACTTAGAGATAAAATTACCACTAGAGGATCTAGTAACTTCTTGAAAATAGCAAATTATAAAGAGGAACAGCATGAGAATCACCATGTGAGGATTATTTTCTTCAGAATCATTGTAGCATGCAAGCAGCCTACTTGAACAGTTTTGGTAGTCTGTAGCTTTCATGAAATTGGTTTGTTGCTAATAATAGTCTAAATAATTTTTCACAGTAAAATCGGCACAAGCGACAGTGACGTGATCTTGATTAGTCAGCTTTGCTGAAATAGTGTAATCTCCCTGTATGAGACAAACGCAAAGCAAGAGATTAGCCCATCAGTTCTATATAACTGCTTAAGTTTCTGACTCTTCTTTCTAGAAACAAAACAATGTTTTTCCCATCAAGTTCCTCTGAAACCTTCCTGGTCCAAATGTTTCAGAGGTGGTAAAGGATGTGCCCATATTTTCTGCCAAAATACTCTCCTCAAGGATATCAATGCTGACAGCACAAATTGAAAATTAAACAGTGCAAGGGGAATGAAATGTTTTGCTGCATAAAAAATTCCCTTCAAAACAGTGTAAATTCTCATGATTCTTATAAGCAAGCATAATATGGACGGTGCTGTTACTAAACTGTTCCATAAACTGGAAAAAGAGGCGCTCAGTTCTCTGCCACTTCTCTTACATGGATCTTGTTGTTCAGTGTTAGTGATATGAATTTTTATAAATGGGAGAAATGTGTGTATAGATGACTCAATCTATAATGAATTCCTATATAATAAAACAAGAAGTAGTCTAATTTCCAACTGTTTAGCTGAAAAGATGAATTCAGGCTTTGAGGACAATTTATATCATTACAGTGTGAAAAAAATCTGAACCTTAAAGAAGCCATGGCTATCTTGTATTGGTGAAAATGGCTCTCTCCAGACACTTGGAGAAGCACTGTACAGAGAGGTGACCAAGGTGGCATTAACAGATTTGGAAGAAGAGGTGAACTAGATTTTATTCACTGTACGTTTATTCACTGGCACTGCAGTAAATTTCTGAATTTTTTGCTGGAGCATGGAGGGGAGCAAAATGTGGGGTAGGAGAGATTGGCAGCAGTGACCTCCTCGCTTTGAACCACAGAATGCTCTTGCCCTGTTTAGAGCCCTTCTGGTTGTGGAGTAGAAGGAGGCATGGCTAGAACAAGTCAGGCTTCTTGGCATTTGCCTTTTACAATGGCATTTTTAAAACAATACCTGGCCTGTGTCCTCAAAGAGAGGTTCAAGTTAAGAGTAAAATCAAAATTTAGAGAGAGGTCCAATGGCAACATGCTCTTGAGAATAGAACCTGGTTGTAATTCCTGTGTGGTGCATGCAAACATCCCTCAGGCTTCTCAGATGAGTCTGTTCTTTGCAATGAGCAGAAGATGATTGGTGTATGGAATCATTCCTTTTTGTCAGCATGGGAGGATGATATTATTTGCCCGATTGATTAATTAGCAGAAGAGGCTTCCTATTCCTTTTCTCACAAGCACTTTAACTCTCTAAAAGCTTATGGTTTAATTCATGGAAAAGACTTCATAATAACTAATTTCCATTGCTTTTTAGTGATTTAGATTTCCTTTTTCTCCTTCAGAATAATTTTTTGCTTGTGGTGAAAAATGTTACTAAAAGAGGCTTGTGATCAGTCTTGGAGTTTCTGGCTCCATAAACTAGCTGAAAATTCAGCTAATTTTCCCAGAAATGGAGTTTTACTGGTCTGTGTGCATATTTCTATGGCTTCTTCTTGGTTTAAAGACCTATTCTCTAGTTTGTCTTGAGGCTTTACTACATAAGTATGTTAGTAAAGCTGCTCCTGGAGCAGGATGAGGATTCATGTGAGCTCAGGCACTCCCGTGTGAGACATCAAAAAACAATGCTCAACACGGCCTCTGTAGGTATAGCCTTTAGGGAAGCAAGCTGGTTAGAGTGGGATAACTGCCTGCATAATGGGGGTCCAGATCCCTGTGTGAAAGCCTTGGGAAAATGAAAGTCCTGGTTGCTCCTATCACCAAAGGAAGATTGAGACATATGAGATGGTAGCACTTACGGAGGCTCAATACTCCCAGAAGCCTGCTATCCTTGTTATCACCTCTGCAGGTCTTGGCAAGCCTGGTTCTTTGGGACTCATGTATTTGTTCTGTATCCCTGTTCTGATCTTGTTTTCTTTTCCTGCCTGGAGCAATCCAGTGCTGAGCAGATCCCAGACCTCATCTTTGCACCTCTGACATACATTTTATGCTGGCTGCTGAAGAACTGAGAGCTCATGCTGTGCCTCTCCAAGTAAATCTAAGGGGTATTTGACTGACCACCTGAATTCTATGCTTTTTCAGTGGTGACTGTGATCCTTTCTTTGCCACATTCTCAACAAGATGCCTTGATTATCAAAGGCTTCGCCTTCTTCCCTTCAATCCAATCTCTTCGTTGTATGTATCTAAAAATTTTTTTGTTATGTACTGATCAAATATATCTTCATGCTGTGCCCAGTTAAGAGACAGTTGCATTCAGCATTTGAATCTATCTTTTTTTGCAGTGTGATTTGGTTGAACTTCTAGGAGACTTAGCTCTGTGTGGAGAAGGCTGCCAGTAAAAAGCGTCTGTAATGGATGACCAGGAAATTCAGAGCGGTGCCTAGAGTACTGCCTGTTTTCTCACCTTCCTAAGAAATTATTTTCTTATTTTAAGGCTCCATAAATCCAGAGAAAGTGTTCTTGGCCTAATAACTTGTACCTTCAGTTGCCACCTAGAAGACCTTGGTCTCTCTGTCTGACACCATATGTGTACAGTGGAACACGTTCAATTGCAATAGCTATCTAAGTTGCCTTTATAGCCAGGGAGGATGAAAGAGCTTCTCCAAATTGTTCAGTTCACTAAGGACTGAGCAAAATTGCAGCCTTGGTCTCTTGAGAGTCCCCTGGAACTGCTTCTTTTCTTGCTGTTTCAAGAGTGAGAAAGGGCAAGCCCACTAAAGAACTCTATGGCTGTCTGACTTAATGCTGGTACAGACATCTGCTATCCTGAAAAAAACCCCACTATCGCTGGATAGTAGTGCCTCTGTGACTCTTTATAAGCAAAGCCACTTAATTTCATATTGAGAAGGATTATTCATATAAAACACCATCAGATCCAGTGTGCCAGCTGGGGAAGCCTGGAATGTGCTGCGGTGATTGCTGGTAGTCCTCTGACCATACCTCATCTGGAAAGCCCTTCTGCTTGGGAACACAGCTGTGACCAACTTACCTGAGGGATTTCTTTGATTCCCAGTGTGACTGGTCCCTCATAATAGAGATGTTCTGGAAAGCAACAATGGTGATGGATGGTTAGATGTGCAGCACATGAAGAAAAAATCAGCTGATCATAGATTTTTTTGTAATGACATTTCTAAGCCTCCAGTGACAAGTATTATGGAACTGCAAAATGCTCCATAGACAGTCCTGCAACAGCCCTCTTGAGGAAAATATCAGGATGTATACTGCCTTATGGGGAAAGCCAGGCAGAGCTTGGGCTCAAGGAGCATCTGCAGACTATGTGAATGGAAAAGGGGGGCACGTCTTTGCACAACCAGGTGGGCATTCCTATGTCATCACACATCCTGAAAATGAAAGGGGAGGGGGGGAATTCCAGATTCAAGTCCTTTAGCATGAACTATTAGACACTTGCAGCTGCAGTAGTTGAACTGTACTGTTTCGGTAGCTTTTAGAAAACCAATCTGAGCTGAGTGTTTGTGTAGATATGGACTTCTGACTGCTTGCTGAACATGATGTTAAAGTGATAAGAATGTGTCTGTCTCTCTCTGCTGAGGGAGCATTCATCAAGAAGTTACATGAGGTATTAAAGTCATCACAACTGTGTTGGTGACTGGAATAGGGCTTGGGAGTTCCACCTTCGAATCCTCATCTCCCTAACTGTATGAGGAATGCCTGCTCTTGGCTGTTGAAGAAAGGGCAACTTTGGCATTAATGGAGAGAATTAGCAAGCTGTTCTGCAGTTCCTCCTACTTCATAGCTTACTGGGCCGAACTGTACAGACTTGACTGAAAATAAAACTTGTAGATGTTTCAGTATTTCAGAGTTTCTTGCACAACTTGCCCCACACAAGTCATGGAAAAGTCTAAGAACTGTTTAAGGATTCTTTTTTGTAGGTGTCATGAAATATTCCTTACTTTGACAGTGACAGAGAAGTGTTTCATCATGTTTATATGAGTATGTACTGGCATTTTGATGCTTGTCACTTCTAGAGAGTTGTTTTAGTCTAGTCTCACTGTTGGTTTAAACTGTTTCTTGTGGAAGGTTGGATAAAAGCTGTAAAAGCTTTGTAACATCTTTAGACTGTGTGGTCCATCTCACCATGCATGGACTTGGAAAACAGTCCACAGGAGTTCTTCTCATACATGATATGAAATGATAGTCTCGTAACAAAATTATATGAAAGAATCATGACAATAAGATAAACTAGGAAAAGGAGAAACCTGAGATATCACCAGTGTTCTACACATTTGCTTTAGTAGAAGTTTGTTCCGTGTAATGCCCTGATGATCCAGGAGGTGGAGAAGGTGCAAAACAACTCAGTGTTGCCCTGAAAAACCTAATCCCAAAACAGAAAACAGAATAAGTATGTCTTGGCTTGTCAATATCACACTGATCAACTATGCGACAGCAATTGTACTGTACTCATTCTGCTCTGCATCTCTGGCTAATTCATGTGGACAGCAAGGAGTCTTCTTGTTTTCAGAGAGCAGTCACCATCTCTGCTTGCTTCTGTGCACGAAGCAAGAGCCCAGGAGTCTGACACATCTCCACTGCAGAGAGCCATGACTCAAAAATTTTAAAAATACAGTACAGCCCACCTCTCAGTTCACAGCTTTAATAGACTCTAAATGGGAATTAAAGGCACTGATGACTGCATAATGATGAGTGACTCCCCTGGAATTTGAGTTGTGTATGTCGATGTGATGTAAGGCATATTGGGAGCTGCACCCTCAGGGTGGCGTGGACCATGCAGTGGTGAGGCTCGTGCTTTGTGTGTCCTTTTGCTCAGTAGAGAGCCTTGTAGGACTACCTTTTCTTCAGTCAACTCACAGCCTAGCAAATCTTGCATGACAGCAGAGGAGAGTGGAGAGGAAACTGGGCTGTGAACAATCACCCAAAGTCCTTCTGCACAGGAACATGGAAGCTTCTTTTGGATCATATGGCTTGTTAGGATCTCATCTAGGCTCTCAGAAAGCCATCCAGAATCTAAACACATAGATGCAGCATCCAGGCTCTGCAAAGCCTGTATTTTAAAATGAAGTAGGTGTCATCAGGCCATAAATTTGCTTATGAAATGATGGCAATGCTAATCTCTCATCTAGTGTAGGTAGAAGCTATTTTTCCACACACACTTCACTGTGATAAAGTAACTAGATGAATGCAGTCTCAGGGCTCTGCCTCAGCCTACTCTGAGAAGTTTTCCTTGATTGCTCTGATGTGTTGTAGCTATGCCTTTGCTCAGTTATCAAAGAAGTCACTGTCATGGGCTATATTATCTTTTAGGGAGCCTTCAAATGTGGTCCATATTTACTGCTTTATGCTTCAGCTTTACCCTTATTTAGCTCTTTATAACCAGGGGTCGCAGCTGAATCATATGGAGCTACTGAAGAAAGTCCAGTAAAAGGCTGTTGATATAATTAAGGAACTAGAACATCTCTCCAATGAGGAGACTGAAGGAGCTAGGGCTGTTTAGCCTGGAGAACAAAAACATTAGAGGACAGCACATCAATATGTACACATACCTGAAGTGGGGTTGTAAAAGAGGATGGAGCCAGGCTCTCTCTACTGGTGCCTAGTGGCGGGGCAAAGAGGCAGTGGGCACAAACTAAAATACAGAAGATTTCTCCTGACCATCAGGAAAGGCTTTTTTTTGCTGTAAGGGTGAGTGAGCACTGGCAGAGTTTGGCCAGAGAGGTTGTAGAGACTTCATCCTTAGATATATCTAAAAACATTGCTGTGGACATGGTCCTGGGCAACTGGCTCTTAGATGGCCCTGTTTGAAGTAGGTGGAACTGGATTAAATGACCATCAAATGCCCTTTACAACCTCAACAATTCTGTGTTTCTGTAACCAGTCCTGTGGAAAACTCCTGTGACTTTCCTTGCTTCAGTGGGGAGGGGGAAACTATGCTGCTTTGAAAGCATGTCCTTATAGGAAAGCAAGGGCAGCTTTCATTTTCAGCTAGTTTAGGCCTGCCAGGAAATACTATGGATTCATAAATCTGCTGAATTTTATCATTCATATTCACTTTGGACCAAGGAAACTTCCTCAGTGGATCAGGCTTTTCTAAGACCATTCAATGTTCCAGTTGCATGGGGATTTCTTCTATAATTCCAGAAGTATAAACATCCTCCAAGGCTTGAAGGACTGCAGTTTATCACAGCATCCTTAATATGCATTTTCTCTCCACATATTCATACATTTTTACATTCCTCCATTGAAAGAGGATGAACCACATCTGCTGCAGTAACTGTCACAAACACTGAGCCTATCTCATTGAAAGAATTCCGTGGTCTTCCTAGAGAAAAGCCCAAATGTGGTTGCAAAGAATGTTCACGCCTTTGGAAGAGCATAAACCATGAGTGCATTTTTCCAATTAAACATTCCTCTTTTTCTTTTTTGGTCTACTGGTAATTTATGGTACCTGCCAAGCATGCTGTCATCAGTGATTTGCTTTCAGCCCTTTTTCTTATAGATTTATCTGAAACTGATTTCTGTAGAGCTGCCTAGAAAATATTTCTAATGTACTGCTGAATCAAGGTGATATTACTGTATTTTTGTAGCAGCTTTTCGCTGTTGTTTCTACCAAAAGTGACTTAGTCCTTTTCGTTGCTAGAGGCAGAGCTTTCAAGTGTGTAAGTAAGAACTTCCTGAAGATTACTTCAAATTACTAGTTATCATTTGTCATGATGATGCCTCTCCTTCCTGACTAAACCCCTATAATGAAATTCTCACTCCTCTTTCTCAAATCTTCCTTTCACTAAAAATCTTTATACATTCTCACACTCGTATACTATATAAAGGCCCTGTACATCTGCACCCACCTCTTCCTTTTTCTATGTTATAAATATTTTTAGAACATCAATGCTCCATGTTGGAGTTCTTCTAGGACACAATCTTGCGCCCATGCAGCTGACACACAGCTTCTGTGGGTGCTATGGATGTAGGAATGATGTGAATAACTGCCAGCTGTAGATGTATAGTTGAGTGGGAAAAAGCATATGTAAATACATGACCAGGTGAGAAAGATTCACTCTTTTTAGTGGTGAGGAAAAGGTGAGATGAAGGGGCTAAGCATTGTGTGTCAGCCCAAAGACCTAGCTTTGTGGTATAGCTGCTTTCTCAGAAACAACTACCTACATTCTCAATGTGATAGCCAGTTTTTAAATTCATGTTATGTTCTCTATTTTTATTCACAAATACTATTTTAGAAACTTGCTCACTGTAACACCTCTGAAAGGGAAAGTAATATAAAAGAATGGAGGTCTGAAGCAAGGTGGGGGTTTCTCCATGGTCTGGGGAGTGTGCACAAGGAATTGTGCAAGTGCTCTGACGGTGCCTATGTCAGTTGAGCCCAAAGGAAAACTTGCAGAGGATGCAGCTATCTTTTTGTCAGGTAGCTTTGCTTAAGCCTGCAAGCTGTGGTTGGCACATTGCTTAATATTACCCTTGTAGATCTTCCACTCTGATTTTAGTGATTGCATTGGGAAATCTGTTAAATGTTATGTAACTGTTTTCTTTGGAGGAAATGGGGAATAACCAGCACATTCTACTAAAAAAGAGGAAGGCCTGAGTTCATGTTATGCCACAAAGAATTTAGCAATTTTGTTGCTATTGTTCCTGAATAGACATGGCAAATTTCCTTGCAAACTTTGAACTAACAACTTCACAATAGACATATAGCTCAAAGAAAAAGATCTTGGAATCCTATTTATGAGTCCGAATGACCAGACATGACCTTTGGTTAACAAAAATAGTAAATACTATATGATTATGATGAACATGAAATCTCCAGCTATATTAAGTCTTTTCAGCACAGAGAGTATTTCTAGTCATGAAAAAACTGTAGCATTACAGGAGAGCAAATATAAATAAAGACTAAAAGAAAACTTCCCTCAAATAACTAAGACTTTGCCACATAAGGCTCTTAAAAGTCTCTTTTTCTTGTAACTTTTGCTCTGCTTTTCCCCACAAGTGGATCAACAAAACCTGTAGAAGGATGATGTTCTGTCTAATTTTAGGAGAGGGAGGAGCAGGCAATTTTTGGCCTCCTTGTGAAAGGCAGGCAAATTCTGTGTGAAACTGTATTTAAACTCAGGTCAGGTCTGGGCAGATGTTGGAAATGTTGCCCATACAACAGGGAAAAAGAGGCTCTCCATGAAAAGCTTCAGTTGAAAGAACTTTCTGCTCTCCTGTGTCCTAGTAGTCTGCATACTTGGCCATTCATAAGTTGTCCTTCTTGCACAGGCATTAGGTCAGATTTACAGCTGTGCTAATATGGTAAATTATGCCTGAACTGCCTTAAATTGGTCTTCAGCTCAATTCTCTCTCCTAAAACATGGGGTAGATTTGACTGTCAACTAATTAAGAAATATCCCATTTCAGTTTGAACCTGTCTGAGAAAGTTCATTTCTTTCCCACTGTGACTTAATTACTAAATAAAAACAGCTACTGAATGAGAGAGTGTGTATAAAAAAGTGTATGGCAGATGTCTGCACTGAAGTAGGGATACTTCTAAACGAAGATATATAGTATTATTTAAACAACCAACTATGTGTTTATGTAATAATGTACTTCAATTAGCAGAAACAATTGCCTGTCAGTTTAAGATTAAGAGACTTGGAAACTCCAGGAGGTTTTGGCTTTGTAGCTTAATGAGTGAATAGCAGTTTGTGCTCAGCTCAGGACTGACTTTACTTCTCCTTAATGTATTCACTAAAGGATGTTATTAAGTACTTCATCAGAATAAAATAGTTTTTCAGTAGGTCTGTGGGTGGGTTTTCTTCTCTTCTAATTCAATACACAATTGAAGAAACTTCTGAATTTAATTTTTTTGTCTGTCTGGCTTACAGGATTTACATAATTGGTTGCTCATGCAGCATTTCTCTATTATTCTTTGTGATAGTTTTGTGCAGTGTGAAATGTCTTAGTAATTTTCCAGGAGCTGTCTTAGCAGTAGTGCTGTGCATGGTCTTTAAACTCATGGCCCTTGCACATGAGTTATTGCAGTGTTATCAGCTTGATGTGAGTGAATGGAAGGAAAGCAGAGCTTCTGTAACTATCTGCTGCTCTGACAACTCAAACTTCTCTGTGGCTCTACTAGTTTTTTATAAAATCAGTCTAAATAGATGATCATGATGTGAAGGGGACTTAAAAATTACTGGATACGTGGCTACTGCAGTCCAGAAGCATGACCACAGCTCTTCTAGGCATGGCACAGCTAACTTGGCACTACCTAGCCTGGGTTGTGGCAGAAGGGGCCTTGAAGTACCCGGGCTCACCTGGTCCCAAAGATGCCTGTTTTCTGGAGACAAGTGATAGCACTCTAAACCAACTAGAGCAAGTCTTCACCAGCTGGCAGTGTGACTGGCATGAGCTTAATTCTTCTGACTGCTGCATAGGCACATGTTGAACAGAAAGAATATGCATACCATAGATGATAGCAAGTAGTATCTTGTTCCAAATATCCTTATTCAACCATATTTCCTCATAAAGTGATTAAAGAATTGTCTTTAAGGACAGGAGATGTGACTTGCTTAATAATGAAGAACATGTTCAGAATGGTTGTTTGTTTGCTCAGCCATTTGTTTTACAAAACTGGCCTTTATTTTTGTCATACTTCTTGCTCACATGACAAGCACGTGCCTCTAAATAGGGCTTATGAACCTCTCTGCTGGTGGATAGGGGTCACATAACCACAGTTATTTTTAATGGACTTGAAATCCCATGTGCGTGCAATATTCTGTGATTAAAAGTAAAGCAAACAAACAGGCTGGGGGGAAAAGCAGGCCCTGAAATTAAAATGTCTCTGTCCTACTGTGTTTCTGTCACCCATTAACATGCTGGTGAAGTAAACAGAACATTACGATGTATTGGTGCAGTCAACTGCACAGCGGGTGCATCCTGCTTGGAGTATTCAGTAGCCATCAAACACTTAGAGTGCTACCTAAATTACCTCCTTTCTTCTTTCCACAGAAAATAAGCTTAGAATGACCCGGCCCGCAAAGCGTCTCTGAGTAGGTTAAGACGGTCTTTCCATTTACGATCATCTCCAGCTTGCCATAGAGTTCCTTGATGCTGTGTCCTACACACAAAGCAGAAAGAGAGCTCAGAGAAAGTGGAAGAGTAAACAGGTTTAGTACTTTATTTTAAAAAAAGATTCTATTTTTTCCTCACTGCTGTTTGAGCCATTAGATGTTTTCTCTTGATGGAGGATCCTGATATGTAGAAATCTGTGCTTCAGGTTAGGTCTCTAGGCCCTTCAAGGTATATGACAGGGGACATAACAGCATTTACCTTGATTGTTAAATAAACTGTGCCCCATGACCATTTTCTGACTCTGAGGTCAAATGGTGAAGCAAATCTCATGTCCTTACATCTAAACTTTTCTTGTGTTTTTAGCAGAGGGATCATATCCAATGGGCCCCTGGGAGCAACCTGTGACCTGTAACTCCTGCCTGGGAAAACAGTAACTGGCCTGAGCCAAGCCTGTGCCAGAGACCAGCACAGCAGCTTGGCAGTGCTAGGAGGTTGCCTCCTTGTGCCTGGCTTGCTGACACAGGCAGAGCCAGTGAGGCTACTGGATTTAGACGGAGGTTCTGTACTCTGACTTGTGGGAAAAGTGTTTGCAAATGTCTGTAGTGTGATTTTTTTCAGGCTTGTTTACTTTTGCAGCCGAAAACTGATGCTCCCTGGACAAATAGCTTGCATGTCTCACAGGAAGGGAGACCTTTTGTATGCAAGGAAGCATTCCCAGGTGCTAAAAGACACTTGTAACGCAAATTTATTTTCACACCAAGAACATACAGCAGCACTTTCATATTTGTGCTCCAGTAGTACAGGATCTAGATGAGCTTGAGGCTCAGGTTTGCAAGAAGTGGCTTTCCTGTGAAAGAATCACAAAGCAACCTATGGCTAATATTAAATTGTGCACCCAATTTTTACCTTTTATTGCTGATCAGTCAAGTGCTGAAGGGTGTAATTTCAGCTAGTAAGGGTGTAATTTCAGCTAGTGAGGGTGCAAACTGATGGCATGACTGTTGCCTCAGGCCAGCACTTTCCCAGAACGCTTCTCTGTATGCCCAGGAGGGACAGAGGGGTGTCCCCACGTTGCTCTGTGGGAGTCCATTTGGTCCCCTACCTGCAAGGGTCACAGCCTTGGAAATTTGGTGAGGTACTGACACAAGAGTGTGGGTGCTGTAGCTGTCTCATTCAACAAGACTCTACCCAGAAGACTTAGCTATGAAGATGATAAGCTCTAGAGCAGCCCCCCTTGGCTCTCCATGTGTATAAATGAAGAGTAGGAGCAGAATAGGGTCTGGAAGCTGATATGACCTCTTTAGGGTGACCTATGTAGTCTGAGGCCGAGCTGATAACAGAACTGACATTTTTGTAACCCTGCACAGGTTTTGAAATTTCTAAGAAATTAAGCCCATCCATATTTTATAGGAGATTTTCACCCTTGCTTATTTCTTAATAGCAGCACTCACATGTGAATTACCTGTGTATAGTGTGAGAAAATAGCAATTCACTTACTTAGGACTGTTGCAGCTCTGATGTTAAAGGTGTGGGTTACAATATCAGAACAACGGTCAATGCTGAGAGCAAAATCTTGCTGGGGATCTGTTTGAAGACACAAAGCAATGGGTCGCAAGTTGTATCTTTAACGAGATACTGACTGTACATATAATATATAAAATATAGAAGTGTTATAAAAAACAAATTACATATTTCTTAAAAGTTCTCCAAGAAGTGCTCAGAGCTCCCATACCCTGCATTCAGTAGCTACTCCTGTCCTTCCTGCCCCTTTGGTCTGAAGCGCACTCAGGTGATAACCTGTGTGAGGCTAGAATCTACTGTGTAGGAAAATTAACCAAGCTCAAAGAAGGCAAGTTCTCCACAATGGTGGATAGCAAATATTTATTCAATGGTGAAGTCTCAGCACAACTGCTCTTCCCAGACTCTGCACATTGCCATTCCTTCGTCAGCACTGATGAGCAATTAATTGGTTATGAAGATGTTTATTAATTAATTTGTATCACAAGATGACTTGGTGAAGCTGATTAGGAAACTGAATTCTAGAGTGGGATGAAAAGTCCAAAACTGAAAATAAAATTATGTTAACTGAGATATTGCAGCACTTTTTTCTGGGTCCACCATCCTGTGATATTTCTAAGCCAGAAAATATTCTATGTTTCTCCTTTTCTGGGAGACTTTAGCAGAGCTGTGGGGCCGAAGGGAGCCCTTTGACTGATAATTGTCATGAACGTGATTCTTTCCGATTCCTGCAGTATCCCTTTCTCTGCAAAAAGCTCTAAAACTCTTGTAAAAACATGATTATTTTCCTACCACTTCCACCTTCTTCCCTGCTAGCCTCCATGAGACTTGATGCTGTGCCTGAAGGCTTGCTGACATGTCACTCTCTGGTAACAGGCAGCAGCAACCACTGACAGCTCAGCTGCCACAACCAATAGAATGTGCAATTGTTTTCCAAAGCTGTGGCAGGAGGGGGAAAGATTTGGCCAATTTGGAAAAATACCTTGAGCCTCAAACTTGCTTTAGGCATAGTTTTGTCCCTCATTATGGCCTTCCAGCCAGCCTGTATATCCAACATAGTTCTCTGTGGAAAAAAGAGAAGCAGCTGTGGTGCGTGCAGAAGCAGCCATAGGCTCCTTGGTTTACACAGATCCGGTAGTGACAAATATAGACTTGGGAACTGAGTTCTGTTTCTAAGTTATTGTTGCTTGAACTAATCTCAGTGAGTTGAAAATAACAGGTTGGGAGAATTTTCCTTTGATGCTGCGGTGAAACTTGAGTCACAAATGTTCTCTGTGAGGCTGAGCCAGCATCCCCATAGTCTAACCCTGTTTTTGCAGCAGTGCCCCACAGCTGTAGCAGCTGGCAATCAGCAAGCCTGTGTGACCAAAACCTGATTGCTTAGAGGGGATCACAGAATGAATGAAAGTGTTGAGAGGACCTGGAGGGCTTTAGCTAAGCCAGGCTTTGTGAGCCCACAGATTATCAGTGTGGTCTAACAGAGTACTCAAGCCCTAAATTTTGGTAAATTAAAATGATTGTTCAAAAGAGAGAGATAAAAAGCACCAGTATTTCTTAAGCTCTGTGTCTCTGTGCTGGATTTTGTCCTCCACACCACTAAAGCAGTCTCTGCAGTTGCATAATCTGCTTTGGACAAAAAGTTAGTGCCTGCAGTTGTTTATCAAGTGTGACCACTGTCAGAGGCTTGTCTGTCCTCTTTTTTCTTATTCCTGTCAGTTCCAGCTTTGTTTTTGCAGCTTCAGAAGCTGTTGGAGTCGGTTAGGAGAGCAGTTTCCTGCTCCAGCTGGAAAGCATGTCAAACTTCTCTTTTCTCCAGACCGTTACTCCTGCTTCCCCTCTGGTTTCCACCATCTCTCAGGGCTTGGTTTCCGCATTCCTCTGGACTTCTGCTAGAGCCCCTCTTGTTTCTGTTTTGTGTATGGTGTGTTAATAAGGTTCAGGAAGCAGCTGCTCAGATTCAGAGCAATTTGGGCATTGATACCCCAAATAGTTCTGGTTGTTGAGTTACTAAAATTGTTGGTTCTGCAATTTCAAGAGGGAGTTGTGGTCAAACATGGCAGTCGAATGTATATATTGCTCTTCTCTTTTCAAAGAGACTAGGCTGTACTTTAATGAACAAATTAAATTGTGGTGTCAGGGCTAGAATTTGAACTTTCAGTTTAAAATTTCTTATCAGTAACTGAGTGGAAAGGGTATGTTCATGAAACCAAGCTTTTTTGGAAAGCTTGGGCTTCTTAAAATGACTCTGATCTCAGGGCTATTTTAGTTTGGATGTCTGTTTATTTCTATGGGTTGAGCTCCTTTGACAGATGACACATTTCATAGTGCATTGTAGCCATACATGTCTTTTACTGTACTGCTTGTGGTGCATCATAGGATCCTGACATATCCAGGCAGTGCTGTTTGGTCCTCAGAGAAGAAGAGAGTATGGAAGCACTCACGTGAGGAATTCCAGAAAAATTTGTGAACTGGAGCACTTGGATTTTGTGTTGTTACTCTGTTGCTGACAAATGTAAAATTTTCCACTGCCGAAAGAACCCCAATTAATTTTCTGACCATCCCTGTGGAAATTCTTGCTCAGATTTAGCAATCCAACTTTGCAGTCTTAGATACTGTGGCATATATGGGGGCCTCCTGCTGAAATCAATTGAAAGAATGGTTGTGTTGCTAAAGCTATGGTGCCAGGGAGTCTGGATTCCCAAACATGTCGGGAGAAACGTTGCTACTATAAAGAAATTCGTGAAACTAGTGGGGTTTAGCCGCATGGTAAGTAAAGGAGTCTAGAAATTCAGCTGGGCTTTATGCACTAAGGGATTGTGCCATACCCCTCTTCCGTTAAATCGTGAGGAGTCCCTCCTGTGGCCAAGGCAACTCAAGGCAATTGCAGTTTTTGTTTCTCATCTCAGATATACAACTGTGAGTCACTGTGTCTCCCCTATGGGGGTTTAATACTTATTCTTCTGTGTTTGCCTCAGTCTGAAGTGAGCTGATTAGACTGAAAAAAATACATGTTATGTCTTTCACATGTGCAGAGCAATAACATTTACTGTTAGATCGCTAAAACACGTGGGGCTGCCCTTCAGCCTTCCACTTCCCTGCAACATTTCATGGTGCACAGTATGTTCCCAGACTTCCCTCCACCTACTCCCTTCAATCTGCTCCCTCTCCCATAATTAAAGCTAGAAACTCTTTAACTGGTTGCAGAATTTTGCTGTTCCAGTTCAGCTTTGATAAATCACCAACATTCATAATGTTGTTGGAAATTTCGCAAACACATTGAGGTTTATCAGTGAAAATCTGCTTACTGAGGGGGAAAAGGGCATTTTTTGTGTATCTAGTGAGAAGGACTTAGGCTGCAACATATTTACAGCTAGCATGAAAGGTGTCTGGAAGCAGAATTTTGACTCAAGTTTCTCTCTAGGCAGTACTAAATTTTGAGCAACTGCTCTGGGAAACAGGAAAGTCTTTGGATTTTGTAAACCACCAATGCACTCCAGGATCTTTCAGACCTGTTACTTGAACCTGATGCTGTGGTTGATGCTGAGCTCCCAACTGTATCTAGCACTGAATATCCAGCTTTTTCTGAAGACTGGCTTCTGTAGTACAATCCTATCTTGTGAGAGGTGGGTTTGTGATATTGCTACCTATCACCCCTGACATGCCTTAGTGTCAACTGAGCTCATGCATTCCACCACCCATTTCACCCTTACCCAAGTACCCTGCTGGAGATTTGTTCCTATATTGACTTGAGACATGGTTTTCCATGTGCACTGGTACCACAGTGCAAAATTTCAGCCTGACTTACTATTTGAGGTGCTCACAGTGATGGGTTTGGCTGTTTGGCTGAGTTTTTCTTAGAAGACTGAACAGGTGTGTGTAGTACAGCCTAGAGGCTCAGATGAGTTCCTGAACTTTTCTTTCTAGAGTTTTTTTCCGCTGGTTTTGTTCTTGTCAGAAGGTTCATACGTAAATTAGCTCAGACATATTTACAGCAGTGTTTCCTCAGTGACAAGGACAAGGATGGGAACTCTGTTTCGTGCCCTGGTTACTGCAGCGGGTGGGCCAGTGGCTCCTTCCCCTGCTGGACATGGGTGTGCACAAAGGCACAGGGCTGCAAGCTGGGGCTGCCTTTACAGCCTCCTGGGAGGGGATCTCCAGAGCACAGGATGAAGTGGACAGCTGGGAATGATAATGTGCTAACCCACTGTGGCAATGTCCCTCAGAGCCTGAGCTGCTAGATGACTAACAGGGCATTACAGAAACTGCATGGCCAGATGGGAAACACCTGTTCTAAGAATTTTGCTGCACTGGTGTACAACAGCCTCTGTCTTTTATTCTTACCTCTCCCTCTCCCCCCTCCCCCCCAGTCTTTTTAACAATCCTGTACTGGCTTCCCTCTCCTCTGAATCTGCTCAAAAATCACATTGTTTCCATATGACCATGAAAATCAGTGGTATGAGTGGATAGCAGCAGCAAACAGATGAGCTTTGCTTATAAAAGTTCACATCTGTAAGCCTTGGAGTGGTAAGAAGACCCTCCAAACTGTTAAGCTTTCAGTGTTTCAAAATAATATTTAGGAGCAGATAAGCCACAGAATGGAATGAAATAGCACAACTGCACTTGGCTAGGGTCAGGTAAGGACAAGCTGGTGCTAGAGGAGGTGGAAATTAGCACAAGGAAGAAACATTTAGCAATTACCCAATACTCCTTGCCTTCAAAGCCTTTAATAAAATTAAATCATTAGTCTTTACAACATTCAAGGTGATGAAAGGAGAGGGAAAGAATGAGGAACTGTTTGGGATTTCAGACTTTATGTATTCGTTCAACAATTTCCCTTTAATGTCTATTTAAATAAATTAACCTGAATGCTCAAGGTTATATTTGACACTGGAATCTACTTAGAAGCTACTGAGGAAGAAGCATCAGGTGAATTAGCAGCTCTCCGGTTATGCATCTGCATTTCCCTGAGCACCTTCAGTTCAACCAACTTCCCTTTGGGCCTGCCTTCACTGCTGCCGCTGCCACATCCAGACGTGGCTGGGAGGGGCAGAGTGACCTTCTGTCAGAGGAGAGCAGAATAAATTGTGAGACTCACACTGGCTGTGTCTACTTTACCCTGAGAATGCTTCATCCCAACACATTTGCCTTAGCCATGACCAGTTCCAGGCTCTTGCCGAATTCAGACTGGAACTCTGGCCTAGTTCAGTTCAGTCACTCTGGTCTCATTTGCAGAAGTCACTGTATATTTTATCATCTGAAATTTTCTGGCTTGTTTAGGCAACATAGAGAAGAAGTAATAGGGAAGACTAGAGCTCGTGTATCCTTAATGTCTTGGGGTTACAGACTGTGGGAGTTCCCCTTTGCAAACAGTGCTATCAGCTTGTGGTTTCTGAGGCTGCTTAAACCCAAACATCCAAAGCTTTTGGAGATGTCCAGTGGAGTGAATAATTCTGCTTCCTTTCTGATAAAAATTACATGGCTGTAGAGGAAAGTCTGAAGATTTGGTTTCAGTATAATCTATAAACTTAAATAAATAAATAACCTATAAACTAAAAAAGCCCAGGACACTAGCAAAAGGAACTTAAAATGTGACTTAAAAAAAAAAAAGGGTTTATACAAGTTAAATAATTTCCAGTCCTTGCCCAAGAATACTGAACACTGGTAATGCATAGAGCAGTTACATATTTCTTGGTTAGACTAAGGCACAGGCATTACTTATGGCCTTGGTTTTGGAGCAAGGTGATTTTAGTGTCTTACAAAATTAGTTTTTCTTTTCACTAAAAGACAAAGATTTTGTCTCTTGCTATTTCAAATAAAACTCATTGTGAAGTATAACCGATGTCCAAATGTGCAAATATTAAGAAACAGTAACTCAGAAGGCTTCTCCAAATGTCAGGTGGAGAAGAGAGGAAGAGATTTTCTGGCACCAGGCTGATGTGATGAGGTGGAGGGAAGCCCCTGTGAAGACAGAATGTGTGAGGGGCTCTCTGTAGGTGCAAGGGTGTATTTGGGGATGGGAGTGTCACTAGCATGCATAAAGCAGCCTTGCCAAAGACATGCCCTGAGTCTCCCTGCCTTTTCCTGCCTGAACCACCTTTCCTGAGAGCAGGCTTGTTAGAGCTGTTGGCTGAGGCTTGAAGGGAGGCTCAGTATCTGAAGTCTCTTTCCTTGCTTTTGCCAGAGCTGGTATTTGGAACGGGGGGTTTCTGTGCTTGGTGTGGTATGACAAAGCTTTATCCAAGCATGTTTAAGAGGACAAAACTGAAAGATGCAGGCTTTGAGAGATAGCACATATAGATCTGTACTTGATAATCCTGATTTGTCCTAGTTAGCTTGAGAGAGAAAGGCAGACAGGGCAGGCTTCAACTGCAGCAGTGTAACAAGAAAATACTGCATTAATTTGAGCCCAGCAGGGACTGTATTAGAGAGAGAAAGTCTTTGTTCTTCTATTGGTAAGAAAACACCATGCACTGGGTGAATAAGATGCTTACAGTAACACCTATATGCCTAATCAGAGGTGTCTCTTCTCTCTTCAATGTGTTGTTTTTTTTTTTTTTTAATCATTTTTTCATAGTGCCCTACTTGAGACTGAGGTCTCTGGACATCAGTGCTTGCCAGAATGACTGGGGATTCACAACAGACTTTCAGACTTGTGTCAGAAATAGAACCAAACATTGCTGGAAACTGCCCTGCTGTCAGACACATGCCATGCTCTGGGATAGTGGCTATACCGCTGATTATACAGAACAGTAATCAGCAGCATATAAATGGGCTAAATGTTCCCATTTTCCCATGATGGGTTTAAATCCGCTACAGGAGCATGGCAGTAAGCTACAGTTGGAATGGCATGCTCCCTCTGCTGAGAAAACTAGCTGAGTTCCCACCTGCCTGATCACTGCTGGATCATTTGACAGGAGCTATCCATCTTCAGGTGAGGAGGAAACTGAACCATTGAATTAATTTGTGGTAGTTTTCAAAATGCTAGCTTTTGGCCACTAGAATAGATCAAAGGGTTTTGATTCGGTATGTGGTGTATCTGTAAAGGGCATTTGGGCATCTTGTCCCTGATGGCCACTGTTTCTCCCTAGTTTTAGGTTGCGTCCTTAAAGTTGGTTCAGTGACACCAGCACACAATAATGCTGATGTAGTTTTTTAAATTTTGAGATGTTAATTTTTCTTAGCATACTTTGGATGTTTTTCCCGATGGATATTAAATTGCTGTGAGTGTCTGATCTCCTGCCACTATTTTCTTTGCTAAACTGTAAGCATAGTAGGGTCCAGATATATTTTGAGGCCTTGATGACAGCTTTAGATGAGATGATGTGGCAATATCAAGAAAGTGTAGCAATGCTTTATTGCTTGGAGGCTTACAGAGAAAGCTTTGCATAGGAGCACTTATTGTCAACTGTGGTTTGTTCTTCCTCCTGACTTTATGTAGTTAATGTGCCTTTCGATAATTTCTGCTTTATGTAATACAGGAACTAATCTCAAATTTTAATCAAAATGTTAAAATGGCTGTGACTCACCTGTTTAGTGTATTAGAGTGCTCCCTCCATAGGCTCAGATTCAGTATCCAATAGCAAATGACAGTATTGCCTTGCCCACAGTATTTCTTGACTGTAATGTAATATACCATATTTTAGGTATGTCTCTTCTATATGTTTCCAAAGGGGAGAACGTATTTTTCTATGGTTTGCCTTATGAACTGTTCACTCATCCTTACGTTTCCCTTAGTGACTAGTGGCTACAGCAACCAAAGACGTGGCAAAAGTGAATAGGTGGAAAACATGCCAACCAGTTTAGATTTATCAGCTGGAGATAAGCAGAAGAGGCTGTCACACATAAACAACTCTCTTTTGCAGTCCATGGTGCAGGACCTTAATTGATTTGGTGAAGAATTTGGCTCTGTGAGGAAACCACTGAGAACTAAATTAGATGGGAGAATTTAAAGCCTGGTGGGAGAAGTTCAGCTGAGGTTAATTCTCTCCACTACTAGTCTCACTGAAAGTATTAATATTGATTTTACTGAGAGATTTAAAGTCTAGGTACTGAATTTGATGTTTTTGCCAGAATACCTTGGAGGTATGAAATTGTCTCCTGCTCCTCTATGTCATTTACATTTTAAAACTTACTAAATACTCTCCCTCCTTGAAAGAAGGGTAAAATGATGTTCAGAATCACCTCAAGAATTCACATAGAAAAGTTTAAATCTTCTAATGAGATGTGGAGAATGAAATAGATGGGATAGTTTTAATTCATGGTGGGACCAAAATTTTAAAAGAAGATTTGCATGCACATTCATAACTATGCTACCTTGACTCTGGTGATAGTTTCAGTTTGTTAGGATCTGGTGCCAGAAATATACATGTACACATCTGGTCTTCCCCTTGGAATAAGTAAGTTATACCAGATGAGTTCAACAGCAAAGCTATGACAGTAAGATGGCTTGGACAGAGTAAACAAACAAAAAAATTTGTTTTCAAGTGGAATTCTTAAGTTCTTTGATTGTTTGCCCATTAGCAATCTATGCAACAAAAGATCAGAGGGGAGTTGGTGTCGTGTGGCTTTAAATAATTTAGAAGCAGAAGCAATTGCTGGAGACAGTTTGAGAGAAATAAATAAGTCCAAGAGAAGCATCTGGCTCAATCTGTCTGCCAAAAATCCAAAGAACAGCGGAAAAAGACCCTCTTTTTACCAAGCATCTAGAAGAATTTTTGCCCTGAAGAGGCATGAGCGAGAACTTTTTCACAGACCTTTCTTTCCCAGCTGAAGCGATCAGATTACTTATATCCTTCAAGTAAAGAATATAAGTGTGTGGTCAGTGAGGGAAAAGGACTAGTTACATTAGTTGGCGTAGAGAACAGAAGGTGATATGCTGTAAAATTAGTGATGATGTTACAGGTGTATTTTTAAAAAAGGAACAAATGGATTTAAGAAAAATAGTATCTTTGATCTCTCAGTATGTAGGAGAAGGTATAATGAGTGTGTAAGGGGGACCCTAGTAAGCCTGAAACTCTTCAGAAAGTACAGACAAATCATCAAGAAATTGTGAGCTAATTGGTCTCTGTCTCCACTTGTTTTATTTTAACCACTGAAAAGTTCCCTCAATATAGAGTTTAACAGGAGCATGTCTATAGCACACTATCTGACTGGAGTGGGTTCTACACTCTGTTGAGTTCAAGGGGACATTTTAGCAGAGATCCAAATCTGAGCTCACACATTTAAAGAAAAGCCATACAAATTAGAGTTTTTCAATATACTAATGCAATTTAATGCAAGTGTGTACTGAAGTGGGCACTGCTACTCTCTCCTATTGTGCCACTGGAGACCAGGAAAAAGGTTTATAGAAATGACTCTGCTTCAAGTGTGGCATACAACTATGCAAGCAAACATGGAGGTCATTGGACATAAGTTCAGCATGACCTTCCTCTGTTTTGGAAGAGGCATTGTCACGTAAAAATAATTTTCTAGATGACCAGATTGCCCTGGTTCTTTGTCTAGCAGAAGACATGAATTATAGCAAACGTTTACCCATATTCTTATATATGTTTTATTATTTTCAAATTTGTAGATATACAGATATAAAACTTAGGAAGGGTGCAGCCAATTTCATATTTAATTCAGAAGGTTGAAATAAATACTGATTGTTTGCTCCTTCTCCTGAAACTTTAATGGCTATTAACCTTGCTTCAGATGAAAAACAGAAGAAAAATAAAACAAAATCAGACGTGAGATGGGAAAAAATGTTTGTCTATATTTAAAAATCTCATGTGGTCTGAGCAGTGTTTTATAGTCTTGGGAATATTTCTGAATATGTCATCTTTGAATACTACTACTTTGACTCTTTTGAAGATCTCCCTGAAATTCCCAGATACTTATTCTAGTGCACAGAAAACAAAATCCTTAATGGTTAATAGTGTCCAAATCCTTTTTTAGAACCTTCTGTCTTATCGGTGTTTGTTTCTGCATTGTAAAGAAGCCTACAGTTTCAGTCAGTGGGCAGCTCTGAGATCTCCCAGGTCTTAATCTAAATAATTTAATTAAATCACCAAGCTTGCTAGTCGAAACAAAAGCAGGCATTCTGAAGCACTAAAGTGTTAATACAGGCCCACCTAACATTTCAAGAAAGAGCTGTAAAAATAGTTGGAAAATATTTTTCATGTGTCTGCAGGAGCAATCACCTACTTTCTCATATGAAGGGGGTCCCATTTGAACACTACATACTAAGAATGTTTTCATGGCTAATTAAAACAATTAGGCTTTACATGAATGATCTAGAAGCAGGTGCTGGTAGACCTGTTAGGGAGTTGTGTTCTGTTGTCTCTGACTGCATTGCACTTTGCACTTCCAAGAGGATGCCTGTTACTCAAATAACACTGTAATCTGCCCAGGGCACTTTGTTACCATTGCCTACCTGCCCTGCCCTTCCCAGACAATTGCCTTTTAAAATGTAGCTGGAAAGATCAAAAGCATTATTACAGTGAAATTAAAAGGGGTAGAAATTGGCCATTTATGTAGCAGGTTCTTTTCATGTCTGTGCATAGACTTGCCAATTACTGTTCTCTTTTCTCAGTCAGAGATGTTAACCCTGTGCTGCTTTTATCTCAGGATCTCTGCCCAGGTTTCTAAAGTGATTTGTGGTCATTTGAGATCTTCCTTCATTTTTGTCACTTGTTCCTGGGAGGAAGAGTGGCCCTAATAGGAAATGTCTTGCTATTTATAGACTGTCTCAGTGTTATGTCTCCTGCGGTTGCATAGAGGAGGCAGCACACTGTCTATTTACTCTACTTTTAGACCACCTGTCTCTCAGCTTGATTTTCTTACCACGGACTTACTGCTGAGATTTTTATGTCTGATTTTTTTTAGATTACTTTTTTACAGTTGCATTATACTGATCACTAGGATCTTGTCTAGTCCTTTCTTTTGATGCATGACTTGGAGTCCTGGTTACAGAACCAGGACTGTATTTGGTCTGATGTGGCTAAGGGGGAATGGGGATGCTTTCTATAGGATGCAGAGCATGGACTGAGGCTGGGGGCCTGATGCATGCCTGTATCCATGCTATAGGAGCAGGATGCAGCTAGAACAATTACGTGTGTGCCCAGCAATTGCAACTTACTCCTGGGTACAGGAGATGGCTTCACTTTCTCAGTTACCCACCTAAACTTCTCTGTTGCATTAATCAGTTATATTAGCCCGTATTTTTGACTTCAGTCAGATTTTTACTACATTACGTGAGAGGATCTGATGAACAGCAAATCAGAAATGGATACTTGGTTCCTCTTTAAATGCTCAAACTGAATTCTAATAATTTGTTGACAGACAACATTAAGCTCCAGAAACAAGTTGTGAAGTACTTGGTAAAAATTCTTTTAACAGCCTTATATTTTACTTGATTCAATCCTAATTCACTGATAACATCCTAGAGTCTGTAGTTACAACTTTAGAGGTGAAATCCTCACCCTCTTGAAGCCAACAGGCAATCTTTTACCCAAGATTTTGTACTTGTTACCTCACTGTGGCTCCTGTCATCCCCCAAATGGGACATCCTCTGATATCTTCAGTGGAGCAGGAAATACCAGAGGGATTTCTCAGACTGGAGGGATATATGGGGCAGTATTCCTCTGAAATAGCTAAAGAGTATAGGCAGTTGCCTAATATCAGCTCTGTGGTTGCTGCCATTATAAATTTGTAATGGGAAGGTTTGTTGGGAAAGGGTCCTGTCAAACACTAACAAGTCTGTGTCCTCCTGGGTGAGAACACTTGGCAGGACACAGATGAAAAATGGAGTTATGTTCTCCCCATCTAGTTATGGTTTACAGTGAAATGAAGTAGGGACAAAGCTCCCCTTCTCCTGAAAGGGTGATCAGCACCTTTTGCACCACTGTGAGCTTGCCAGTGAGCTCAGTAAGGACAGTGTCTTCTCTGAAGCAGATGTGGACTAGTGTGCTTGGATTGATCCTCCTGACCTGTAGATTTTGGGTGCCCAAGCACCTTGAATTCTCCTCCTTTATGCAAACTGCTGGATTATGAACTGCATCAGGCAGCAATTCAGGTGGTGTATCCTGGGCTGATGCTACACGTGTGGTAGCCTCTGGAAAAAGGCAAGGCAGGACATAGTGATGGTAGTTGTGAGTTGCCTCAACCTTAATCTGACAGACCAGTAAGGGAGAAAGGAACCTGACTTAAACAAGGAATCTTATTTAATTATTGCATTTTTTCTACGTCTGTGTAATCTTTTAATTTCCCATAGCTGTGCCCAGGAGAACAGAAGACCACTGTAAGTGGTAGGACCTGACCTTTATGATCTCTGGCTCGTGCTTCTCAAGCTGTGAATTCTCCCTGAATGAATACACCTCGTATCTTTCCATTCACGGCACACCAAAGGAAATGACAGAAACAAATGACTCCAAACAAATGCATATTGTTACCTAGGCCAGTGATGTGCCAGTAAGAAGCAACATTTAACTGGCACATGCCAGCAGACAAATTCATCATACTTTGAATTCACTCAGACTGTAGCCTGTGCCTCTGTGTCAAGGCATCTCATGCTGACTGAGACCTGTTGAGGGAACAGAATTCACTTACGCAATAAATTCTTACTAAAATGAAGGCAATACCAAAGTCTGTATTCAATATCTAATTAAATATTTTCTTAATGCATTATACCCATTTTTAGAATGTGAAGCCTGACTTTAGTCCTCTGGGAGTATGCCAGTAAAGAATAGCATTACAAATATTTATTTACTTCTCTTGTCCCTCACTGGCTTTATTTTAATGGGTGTGCAAAAACGCATGAAAGCTACAGACTAGGAAAAGCCCCCAGGAAAACCCTTTGTAACTGGATGAATTGGAAAAACAAACTCTAGGGTGCTCATTTGCCATGAATCTCTTTTCAAATCACGTGCGGAAAATGAATGAGGCGTCTGTGAATCTAATTCCCTTTGTCCCAGTTGTAAAGCAGACCAGCACAATACGCGAGGCACACGGCCAGCAAAGCCAGAGGTGGAAAGCAGGCACCATTCAGTGAATTCATTTTCAGTCAATTCCAGTGTCGCTTGCTCCTTTTCTTCTATACAGATTTAAAGAACAAACAAAACCCTGTGATCCCTGGGAAATGCCTCTGGTAAGGGCTGCTCACTAAGTGCAGTGGCAATGGCAGAGAATGTGAATCCTTCCCACTGTCATACTAGGTCCCTTGCCGTTTCAAGTGGGAGGACAGAAAGCACATCACCACAGCCTCATCGCACATTAGGAAAGCAGCAGATCAGTCCATTGAAGAGCCTGTTTCATCCCAGAGATAAAAAAGTTAAAAACCTAGGGTCTTCCTATTTTTTAACCTACTTCAAGATAAAAATCTTAGTCATCTCTTTCATGCTAAACTGAGTTTTTCACAGCGGTTTATTATTCTGAATTAAGTTACATTATTTCCTCTTTATTATTGTCTAAATACAGTTAGGTTTGTCTGTGTGGGAACCAAAACCAGCTGTACTTGAAACATAAAAAATATTTTAGATGTGAAACCCAGTGCAGGTTTGAGAGTGTAACCCTTCCGTTCACTGCCTGGCTTTATATCACTCAGTGCATATAAGAATAGCTCTGTTAAGTAGCTAAAAGGAAAATGGAAATGTAAAAAATCTCACCACAGCTTTTGTAATATATTTCCAAGTTGTCCTCTTTGCAGACTGTGTGCGTAGGCCATTCTGTGCTGGCATTGATGTAAAGCAGGACTAAGATGAAAAGAAGAGCATTTGATGTCTTCATGGTGGTGGTAGTAGTTTTCAGGATCACTTCTGTCTCTTGCTAACACTCTGGAGGGAGGTGTTCCTTCCTTTCTCCAAGGAACACGGGACTTAAAACTTTCGTGCCTGCAGAAGGGTTAAGTGAGCCAGTGCAGCCTCAGCTTCCCCCAGTGTGGTATAAACAAGAGGCTAATCAGAATTGGAGGTTGTTATTTCCGTGTACTTAGACTTCTGCTTTCTGCTTGGTGTTAAACTAATGACAAATGAGCTAATCACACCTACTCACTGCACGGCATAGTCCTGCCTTGGTGCCTGCTGGAACAATGCAGCAATGTGTTTATATCTCCTCTTGCTGCCAGTTTCTTCTCTTGAAGTCAAAGCATTTGGGACAAGACTTCAAATAGGCTTATTTTGCAGCCTTCTGGCTGAAAAAAAGTTGCAATCCAAATTGCCCCATCTTAATCACACAAAGTCAGCTCAAATTTTGGAAGATGAACAGTTTGGTCTCTATGTTTTTCCTAGTAACAAATCTGTTGTCTGGAGGGAAAGGAGGTGTGTTTGATAAAGCTGACACCACATAAGCAAGTCTTGAAACTTTTGGGAATTAATTCTTTCTGCTTGACTATGCTAAATCCTTCATTTACATTGATTTTTGTTCAGTGGTTTTTGGGAATATACAATTTAGCTGTATACCCAGTCAGATAAACCCAGACTTAATTTTTTCCCTCCTGTCTTCCTGGTTACTTAATGGCCCTCTAGTGAAAATGTGCATTTATTATCTGCACTAACTCTTTTAAAGCTATGCTTTATGCAGAAATTAGTAGCTGATGCAGATGGCAGGGATTGATCAGTAAGGGAAGGAAGAAGAGTTCCTTCATCTCCAGTAAAATTCTCTTATTCAGTTTAATTATATTCTAGGGCTGGAATATAATTTCAAACTGCAGTTGCCAGAAAGGTCTTTTTCTGGACAGAGCACCAACTGGAAAAATGCTACAAGCTGAATTCAACCCTAAAGCAAATGTCTGCAATAGTCTTCTCTGAGCTCAAGACAAGGAGAAATTGGCTCTGTAACATAAGAATTGGGTAAAAGATCACTTTGGCCGTCTCAGTCTTTCTTGCTCTGAAGGCTGCAAGTATCATTTGCTCTACCACTGAGTAAAGCTGAACAGGGGAAAACTTATGTTGTTTAGTAAACAGGAAACCAAGATAATTATGAAACAACAAGATAATTATGAAATAATGCTCAATGGTAGGGCTATTCTTCAGGCAAAATCCTGGCCTCAATGAAGGTAATAAAAGTAATTCCACAGATTAAAGAGGCAGCCAAGATTTCAACCACGATGTATTAAATTTAAAAGCCAATTCTGTTCAATCCTAGAGACCTTGCTTTAAATAATGAGGCTCAGGTTTGCTTCATATTTTTGGATGCTATTATAATGGTAAATTTTATGTCCAGGACCAGAGTGAGAATCCAGGCAACTGTCCTTAGGCATGGAACATATATGAGTCACATAATGAGATCTGAATTACAGATCTGATTTGACTGGACTTGGGTTGTACCCTGCAGATAGTTGGCAAAAGCAAGAGCAATTGAAAAGTGAATAGTAGGGAGAGACAATGTCTAGGATTACTGTAATACATTTAAACTAAAATCACATAAAATAAAAGTCTCTTGCCACAAAAGCCTATAAGATAGTGAAAATTGTATATAGCAATATATTACCAAACACAAAGTACTCAGGACCTCGAGAATGTAACTTCCAGATATTTTTTTTTTTTTTTTTTTTAGGAAACACATCATCATGGTCTTTCACTTAAGATATTTAGGGTAATGCTCAGTAGCAATGAACATAGCAAATGAAAAGATAGGATAAATGCTTCAAAGAGAGACCCACTGGGCATCATTCCATAAACAAACCAAATCAGGATCAGGACCTCTCCTGAGATAAAAATCACTGAAAGTTGCAAAAATACATGGGAGAAAGCAAATGTGCTTGGCCTGCTTTTATTCTTCTCTCCATGCCTGCTTGTCCACACTGCTGGAAATGAGTTACTGGCTTAAATGGAACTTTGATCTGGACTAGAATGGTTTTCCTGGACAATGGGCTTTTCTTTACCACCCTTCCCTCTGCCCGCCCCATCCAGTTGGAGCAGTGTTGCCATTGGTTGTGTCTTTCGAAGTCTGACTCCAAGCAGTCCTCTTGGCAGAAGGCAGCTTCTCTGTGGGTATCTAAGTGTCTTTGCTTTATCTTGTAGAGATCTTGGTCTAAGAACAAGTAGACAGCCTGTGAACATGAAACAACACTGGACTTGTGGGATACAAGTCTTCCTGCTTCACTGGAAGTAGGATGCCTGGAGTAGATCTAGCAGAAACCAAATACGACTTTGTAGCTGAGCTTGGGAGCTCTGATATACACAGGCACTGTTTCCCCGTCTGGTGCATAGAATCTCTCTTGCTCTTTTAAGACAGCTTTTTCATCCTTTTTTTTTGGCAGTGCTCCTGACACTGACTCAAAATGACAAGTCACAAGATTTTTTTTTGTGAGTGCGAGGTTGGAATGCGTGTCTCAAGCAGGTTTTGGGTAGCCAATGTTCTAAGGGGAAAGAGCCATGCTACAGCTAATGTTTTGGAAAGCCATGCTGTCACTTCCACTTTGTCCCACCATGTTTTTCTTTCTCAGTAGGAAGGGAATTTTACTTGGAGTGGTTCAAGTTTTACAGTGTGTACTGCAGACACTGTTTCGCCATTTCATTCCCTGTTTAATCCTTGTATCTCCTAGAAAGAGCTTTATTACCAACTCCATATGTTCAGAGAACTACTTTCCCTTCAAACAGCCGAAGCCTGTGGGATGAGAAAGTACATCTAAATGAAATGGTATCAGTTCTGGCAGAGGGAATTCTGTTTTGGCACATTGTTTATCTGGCCAACAAGTGTATTTCTTTATCTGACTGACTGAAGGTTTTGACCATGGAGATAAACAGCTCAAAAATGTCTGCAAAGAAAGTTGAGGAGCAGTGGTTTCATATACTTAGAGGACTCTTGACCTTGATCAGATGTTTTTGACATATTAAAGAGTGAAAAAGTATCTTGTTCCCTATCAAGAAGATTATTTTATCTGTAATGTTATTGGCAAGATTAAAGAGATACAAGGTCCACTGGTAAGCAGATAAGGTTACATTAATGTCTGTAACTTCTTAGGTTGTCTGAAAAAAGATTGCTGATATGGCAAATCACTCCCGCTCGCCCACTCCCC
>VWZV01014850.1:272687-454522 GCA_013397155.1 Irena cyanogastra
CCGCCACCTCCAAATGGATGGTTTGTGCTCACACAGCATCCTTCCCCTTGAATTGTTTAATTACTCTCTGGGTTCCCCACAGAGGCATAGCTAGTCATGGGGCTTGGTGGTCTAGAGGGGCCTCTTGCTTGCACTCATACAGCTGCACCTACACTGACTTTTGCCAAGATAGTTATAGGTGTGTTGTTTTTCCTATCCTCCCAGCCAAGTACTTGTGTTTGCAAAACTTTTTCAAATGTAGACCTGGATAGGGCTTCACCTCAGAAATGAGGTTTCCTCTTAAGAGTGTGTTTTATTTAAGGATTTTTTTTTTTCTCTATTGAGCAAGTCCGGTATCAGGTGAGTCCTAACCAAAGTTTAAGTTCTTTCTTTCAAGCCAAAATCTTTTTTTCTTGCCTTTGGCATCTTTTTAGGCCATTGTATGTGTATCATACAATGAAATGTTGCCAGAGGGAAAACTTCATATTAAAAGCTTTGCTGATTTATCTTCCTTTCTTTTGCAATTCGCTCTGAACAAAAGCTTTCTGCCTTATATTTCTCAGCGTGGATCTCCTTCTAGTCAAAGACTGTGAGTGAGAATTTCTCAGCAAATAGACAAGACTTTCCAAAGGTGATAGCTTTTCTCTCACTAAAAGTAAAATTTTTCTACTGTGCTTGTAATAGTGTATTTAATATTTTAGTTCAAAAAGAACAGGACCTAGAAATGCAATACAAGCTAATGTGCCACACTCTCATCCTCTTTTCAGCTGTACCTGAGAGAAGGTGAGTTTTGTTTTCAAAGATTTCTTGTGCTAGGGATGTTTGAAGTGCTATGCCCTCAGCAGCATCATGCACCCTGTAAGCCCTGTCAGGAGCAGAGACCACTGGAGTCTGAGTCCCTCAAGTCTTCTTCCTTCTGTAGAGCATGAAAGTTTCTGGGATCCACCAGCCCTTAGCTGCCAAATCAGCAGGTGGAGTTGGAACCCAGCTACTCTAATCACCCCTTGTCTTTTCAAGTGCTCCAAGACCAAACCAAGGGGCTGAGAGTATTGCAAAGTGACAAAATTTGATGCAAGCAGGACTTGCAGATGGGAATGATGTTCTGTTATTTTTGTAACCACTGTGAAGCTGAGGTTTGGTGAGTCCTGGCATGCTCTCAGCACAAGCCCTTAGTGGCTTCTTGGGGCTGAATTGCTTTTCAGTACTATTTGCTCTCCATGGAACATTAATGCTGTTTGGAATATATAGCATAAGTCACATGGTTTTATACAGGTCAGGTTTTAATTTCACTTTGACACCTTATATAATAGCAGACTACTCTGTTAGCTACTTTTTTTATTTTAACAGCTCTTTTTAAAAGTAAAGCTTTAAGGAAAAGGGACCAGTCAGTAGTATGGAGAAAAGGAAAGAACTTTCTTCTCTTTATAATTTATATTAAATGTTCAGAAAACTAAATTTGCGTGTTGTTACAACTTTTCAGGACTCCATCTGGAGTCTACAGCCTGTGCGACACACTAAAGTTTCCTGGCTCATCTGCTGCCAAATGGAGAGGGTGTGTGCTTGCACCAATATACACACCTTAGGCTGTGCAGCTGTAATAGATGTGTAGTGTAAAGCCTTCCCCTCTCATTAAAAACTAGTCTTTCCTGGAGTAAACTGGTGGGCAGTCATGGAAAAATGATGAAATTAGGCTGCTGTCATGAAGCAGCTATGTTCCTCGTGTTCAGAGGGGGGACACAGAAGTGATTAGAGGGATAGAACACCTCTCCTGTGAGAAAAGGCTGACAGAGTTGGGATTGTTCAGCCTGGAGAAGAAAATGTTCCAGGGACATCTTATTGCAACCTTCCAGTAGTTAAAGAGGGCTTACAAGAAATATGGGGGCAGGGTTTTTAATTATGTCTGTAGGAATAAGATGAGAGTTTTTGCTTTGAAACTATAAGAGTAAATTTAGATTAAGTATAAGGAAGAAGTTTTTTATGATGAGGTTGGTGAAGCACTGGAGGAGGCTGCCCAAAGAACCTGGAAACATTCAAGACCAGGTTAGATCTGGCTCTGAGCAACCTGATCCTGTTGAAGATGTACCTGCTCATTGCAAGGAGTTGGACTGGATGACTTTAAACTTTCCCCAAACCATTCTGTGATCCTAGAGCAGGAAGGTGAGTTTTATATGCTATCCCTCTGCCATTTGTTTGCATGCAAGGAGAAAATGTGGGATAAGTTTGTTCTGGTGCTGTCTGGAGAGGACAGCCATGCTTGTGATGTGCTTAAGGTGACATATGTCCATGAAAAGTGAGATTCACTGAGAGTTTGAGATGTTATTCTTGGACTAGCATTGTCATATTTGTGAACTCATCCTCAGTGTGCACCTTTGCATAAGGGAATGGGAAGGAGAAAAGCAGACTTAGTAACACAGAGCAGAGAAAATGACACATGCATACATTTATTTGGGATTTGCATCGCATGTTCATGATGCAAATGTATGTGGTCTAAGGCTGAAAAGGAATTCTGGGCTTGGAGTCATGTGGGCTCCAAATTCATAGTCAGGATAAAAGTGGCAAAAACAGCTTTGGTGCAAGGAAAAAAAATATTCATTTACTTCTGCCTCTCCTCAGTTCCACCAACTAGTCTCAGTAGCTGTGCAGAATTATTGCTGCAGCAGTTAGGTTTCGAGGTGGGTGGGAATTTTCTAGTGGATACTGTTCTCCTTAGAAAATACCACTTCACTGAATTCCAAGCTTCTTATGAATGTGCTGTTTGAATATTGTGGAAATGTGCCTTACCAGAAGAGGAATTTTCTCATCACTGGGACCAAACACTGCAATTAGAAGAGAGCTCCACTTCCAGAATAGCCTGTATAGGTTAAGAGACTTTTTTACTTCTTGAGAGATGGAGCTCAAAACATGGGAACTTCTCCTGGGCTAAGATCTCTGGCCTGCCTTGGAGATGGCATCCTGTTCAGATGAAGCTCAGAATGGGAGAAGCTTTGAAACCTTAACTTCAAAGCAGTGAGAAAAGGTGTTCCACACTGCTTTATCTCCGTTCCATGAGCTGCCTCTCAGTGCATGGCTTTGGTGAGGCATCTTCAATTAGGTATGGAAACAGCCTTTGGTTTAGCATGAACTTGGCAGGTGTCGTTATGTCAGAAGTCAGTCTCTCATGTGTTACCTCATGACAGTGCTCGTGAGTGGGTCTTCAGCCAGGCAATATGTTTAAATTGGTGTTGAATCAGGATCACAGTGGATCAATGGCCTCTGTCAAAACCCAGTGGCCCTCCTGGACAGACTGAATTTGTTTGCCAACACTGAGGTGCTGGAGTGTAATTTTGGATCAATGCAGATCAGTGCATGTTAGGCAGTAAGGAACAGCACACCAGGACAGTTGCATTGACTCATGTAGTATCTGTCCATTTTTGCAACTCTGGTGGAAATGTTTCTCCATTCCTGGTGGAAGTGTTTCTTCATCTTGGCTAATGCAGTTTCCTTTGTGTTCATGGGGAAGTGACTGTAGAATAAGCTCTGTTTCCTGCCTAGGAAATGCTCAGCAGTGTCCAGACACTCCTTTCAAAATATGCCCTGGGACCTCGTGACAGAGCAGACTCTGCCAAGGACTAGTTAATATTTGATCTTAGAAACAGAGTTCCTGGCTCTACAGACAAATTCTGTTGGCAGGTGACTCAACAGGGCAGGAAGTGATATCTATGGGTATCAAGTATCTACAGCCAATGCACACAGTGCAGTGGTATGGAATTTCTTAGTTGTACAGGTATTATGTTGGGCAACTTGGCAACTCAGCTGTGTTTTGGATTGAACAGTCATCTGCAAGCAGGGATAAATGTCCAAAATAGCTGCCCTTGTGCTTCTGGATCACTTGGCACTGATAATCTTCCTTCCCTAACATGATCCAATTGACTTCCACAGAGGCCTGATGTGAAATCTTTAAAAATGGTCTTATAATCATCCTCATGCTGGGAGACATGTAAAGAAGTGCCAGTTCAGAGAGAGAACTGTAAAAAGGAGAGCAATTGAAAGTGCATTACCAGCAACAGACATTGTGAACAAGCAGCTCGGCCCTTCCAGGCGAGAAAGCAGGGCTTAAATTAGGCAATAATTTGGGATTTCATTGACATACTATGCCATTTGTTCCCTTTTGGTACCTGAGTCTTCCCTAACCTGTGTTTCTCCTCTCCTTTCTGACTGATGGGTGGGAGTGTTGTATTTGTTTGGGTGCACACTAAAAAAGGAGGCAAAGGAACTACAGCTGAAGAAAGACTAAATTTAAACTTGATTCTCATGGATTTAAGGAGTGAATTTCAGACTGGTCAACATACTGCCAGAAAGTTATGAGTCTGGTGCAAATGAATTTCATAGCTTCTGCTGACACTCTCCCAGCTACATTTTCCAGAAGCGTGCTGAGGGAGTTTGCAGTTGCTCTCAGCAAAGCTATTCCTGAGTTTATCCTGCTGTTCTCTGACTGTAGAAAAACAGGTTTTCTGAGTGTCCCCCAGCCATCAGCACAATGCCAACAGGGAGTTGCTTTCTCAGTGACTTGTGCTGCTTCAAATGCTGCTTCACTGGAAGACATCAACTCCCTCCATGTTAAGCATTTTTGTAATTGTGCACGGAGAGTTTGCCTGCTGTGATTGCATCTCAGGCAGACAGAAAGGAGTGTGGGAGTGGGAGAGTGTGGAGGAGAATGGGAGAGTGTGTAGGACATGCTACATCCACCCCTTCCTTGGGCCCTCAGGAAACAGAGGTGATACAGGGGTGGCTTCAGCTGAGATGCAGGGTTCAGACTTGCCAAAGTCTGAGTCCTCTGTCTCCCAAGAGTGCCAGTGCAGCGAGCTATTCTCCATCCTGCCACCTCAGCCAGGAACTCCAGCAGGCACAGGTTGGTGTGGATTGCATCTGATGTGAGGGTGGGATAGAACCAAGTGCAATCTGTGACAACAGGAATTTGCCAACAAGGCAGCAATTATAGATATGAGATTATATGTGGTATGGACCATTGCCACTTCTGTAATGTTTCTAGAGAGAATGACAGGAGCCATTTCAGGATGAGGCTGTGACTCCCTGCTCTGTGTCAGCGATCCTTCCGTAGCTGTACAAGAAGATTAGGAAGTCCAGAAGCAGACAGCTGTAATCTGTGCATTACTCCTGGTTCCTGCTGAGACAAAACAATGAGAAAAGGAGCTTCTCTCAGTGGTGCCAAGCAGTAGGACAGAGGCAATGGCAGAAACTGATGTGCAGGAAGTTTCACCTGAACATGAGTAAGAACTTCTTTACTTTTTGAGTGACTGGGCACTAGAACAGATTTCCCTGAGAAGATGAGGAGTCTCTTTCTCTGTAGACACTCAAAAGCCATCTGGACAGAATCCTGAATAATATGCTGTAGGGAGTCGTGCTTGACCAGGCAGGTTGGACTAGATGACCTCCAATGGTTCCTTACAGCCTTAACCATTCTGTGACTGTGATATTTGGTCCAGGTCCTGGTCTGATATCTGCAATGCTAACACTGCTGTTGTGCCTCTTTGGGGAGCCAAATTTATTTTCTTTAATGAGAGTTTCTTAGGGATGGGACAAGTAGTATATTAAGGTAGGCTGCTTTTTCTCAATGGATATTCAGAGATCATAATCTGGGAGAGGTTTCAGCTCATTCTAGCTTTTGTTTCCTTAATAGAAGTCAGTGTGGATCAGAGCCATATGGTATTTCAAGTATGCAGATTGCCAGACATCTAAAATTAATATATGGACCTTCTTGTCCCAAGAGATCAGTGAACCTATGGATAGCTTTCTTCAGAAAAGCCTATCTGCCTTTGCCTGGTAGCTTTCACTTCCAAATAGGCAAATATAGGCTTTCTGAGTTAGCAAAGACACGACACTTTGGACTAGATAAGCCAGATTTGGATGCTGCCGAGATGAAAAAGTGCGATTTTTTTTTTTTTAGAGTTTCCTCTGGCAGAGAAAAGTTTCGCTAGCATTCTTGGTCAAAGCCTGTCTGAATCTGTTTCCTAGCAGAAAACGTGCTTATCTTTCCTCCCACTTCTGTCACAGTCTCTTCCGGAGGATTATGGTGGTGGAAAGGAGCAATTGCACTGGTTTTGAGGACTCAGTTTGCTGTGAGAACCCCAGCCCGCACTCCATGCTGTCTGGAAAGAATGACGCGAGGAAATAGGATCTCAGAGCCTGGGGAGAGGCTTTGCAGACCACCTGGCTTTCAAATTTCTGGCACTGCTCAAACTTGTCTCTGTAGGAAATCCATGTTCTAAGTCAAGCTCAGGTCACATGAGAAAATGAATTTGGCAGGAATATTACGATTCCCTACTGATCTGCCAACAAATCCACCCCAAGCATCTTGCTCCATGGCTCTACAAGAATAGAGCAGCACAACTGACAGCCCAGGGTAGAAAGAGGTACTTATAGAAGTGCCTGGAGGTGGCTTGTGCAGGCTCTCCCATGATCCAATGCTGCTGCAAGCTGACTTCCCCTAGCTCTGCATTCTCCTTTTACAGAAAAATAGAAGGCAAGGGCCGAGGAAGAGCTTGAAAGCAAAGAGAATTAAGGTGGCAGGAAAAAAGACATTCCTTTGTCTTAGTTCTATGTTCCCACTGTCCTAGGAAGACCTCTGTTCTCCTGGGTGCTATTTAGCCACTCAAAAAGTGTACAAATGTAGGGACGATTCATACTTCTGTGCCCACCTGACCTCTTCTGACATCATTAGTAGCAACTGGTGAGATGTTGCTGTTGCACTTAAGTACTGTCTTGTGCATTGTTTTTCCCAAAATATCTCAGCTTCAGAGCAAGGTGCATGAAGAAAATGAAATTCAAAATGACTTTGGCACAATTATAGTAGAAATAAGCAGCTATTGAACTTAATGCAGATGCCATGATGGGAAATATAATCTCATTTCCTCTTCTTTTTTTGTCTTTTGTGATAGGTGCTCTATTATCAACTTTATATGGGGTGTTCAAAAATTTTATTGCATTGAGCATATTTGGGAATTGGAAGGTCTCTTTATTACAGAAGACAGAGGTTTTTGAGATGGGCTGTCAACAACTTGCAATGCTTTGACATCCCTTCAAGGTGACTGGATGATGAGCTTTGTACAGAAGTGCCCCTGGGGGCAGTATAACTGGAAACACTGGATTGTCTCTTCAGGCTGCAAATTTTTGAAAATTAGAGGCCTGAAATTAGATATGTAAATCAGTCCTTCTGTATGCAGAAGCACAAATGTAACAAGGGAAGGTTCTGATTTTCAGAGCTGTTGCTGTAAGGTCTAACTGTGGGCACTCCAGGCTGAAACTGTGAACTGAGGTGTTTCCTAGAGGAACTGAGTGAGCACACTTTTTGAATAATTTTCCTTTAGGTTTGTGAATGTGACTGTGTATGTGTTTATGTGCCTGTTGATTTCTGTATCTTATGTAAATGTAAGCCATACAAATATTTACTTATAGAAGACATCTATGTATAAGCAAATTAATATACAAACAACTAAACATTCTTCATATGCATTTATATTTAAATTACCTTAGTTATGCTAGGAGATAATTAGAAATATCTAGTTATTCACTGAAGCGGAGAACAACCTGAAAAAAATATTTTAAAATCCAGGTATGAGAAAAGCAACTGAGACTGATAACATAGGTCCCTCCTCTGGTAATCATGGAAATAGAGTAGGTATGGCTGCAGCCACTGCAGCCTTGTGGGTGCAAGAGCATTTTGCTTTTCTTCAGATTGTCTTAACCAATGCTGTCCTGTATTTAGAGGGATAGGTAAAGGTGACAAGCGGGAGTCTGAGAGCAGAGTTTGTGAAACGGCTGACATCTGGATTCTAGAAGCTTAATCTGTTGTCTTTATGTGTGTTGAGGTGATATCTGCTCTGTGACTCTCAGGGGATCAAAGCTGCTCTGGTTAATTAGTGGGAAAGGCTTCTGCTCCCACTTTGCACTGACCAAATATGTGAGTAGCAGGAGAAGGCAGCAAATAGGCTGAAGGAGCCAAGTTATTTCAAAGGCAGTCTTTGGAGAAAGGGCACCTGCCTGAGGCTGAACAAGGCATCCTCCTCTATCCCTGTGCAGGTGGGGGGAAGTGGATGCCAGCAGTGCCCCAAAGGGGGTTGTACACCAGGAATCGTTTTCAAGATGAAAACATCAATTTGCCAGTGCCCTCAAAAAATGAAGAGGCTAAAGGAGGGAATTAAGCCTTGTACCATGCTCAGATGGGTGCTCTGGATGCCTGGTGGCCTGTTAAGGAGTCAATTAAACCATGTAGTTAGAGCTGGGATACACACAGCTGACAGCAATGGAAAGGACAGGATGTAAAAGACTTCCATGCCAGGGGGAAAGGAAGCAGATCGAAAGTCTTCCCTTAACACTTTTTCTGGGTGTGTCTTGCTGCCATTGGAGCTTTCTCTAACAATTTTGGACTTGGATTTTGCCAGGAGAGGCTGTGGGTGCTCTCTGCTGGGAGGGTTGGAAGAGGAGAGCAGAAGGATGGCCAGGTCTGCCTGGAGATGTCCTGAGTGCTTGCACACATGTATTTCCCAGAGAGCCACCTGATGGTGCTGTTTGTCCAAGTTCCCGGCCGCCGAGGACCCCACCACGCCTGCAGAGCTGTGTGTGGACCTGCATATAGATCTGCCTTATCACAGTGCTTTTAATTAATAAATAAATGATAAAAAAAGGGCTACATCGCCCACCTGGCTCTGGCGGTGGGAGCTCACTTCTCTGTCAGGCCCTGGGGCAACAACAGACGGGTTTTTAAGATCAATTTCAAGAAAGTACCTTGGAAGAGGTCTGGGGGAGGCCAGGCCTGGCTGTCTCTGCGTTTTGTAAAGGCTGACGATGGCTTGCTAGGTTTTCCTAATTTATTTTGCATTCTCCTCACAGTTTCCATTGTGGAGCTTTCCCGTACAAGGATTAACCATCACAAGCGGTGCAGTGCAGCTCTGGCAACCTCCCTGGAAAACACGCATCCTGAATAATGATGACTGCTGAAAGCAGGACAGAAAATCCACCCTTCTGCTCCTGAAATCAGCACTGGCTACCAGCATCCCAGACAAAGAGCAGTGCTGAGTGGTGCCCCCTTTCCCACAGCCTGCCCCCCTTGCAAACCTGACTCACTCTCTACAGGGACTCCCATCAAAGCACGCAGGCAAGGCAAGAAATGCTAACTGTGGGGATGCTCCTGCCCAGCATCATGTATCTATTTGGGGGGAGCAGGCTCCCCAGTTCCTCTGGAGAGTATAGGTTTGTGTTTTCCACTTTAGGGACCAAGACCTGCAGTTAAGGACTAGCAGTGCTTGAGGTGATGAACAATCAGGGCCAGCATGCGGGGAGAACAAGCAGCTCAAACTCCTGCCTTGTCTGGTTTACTTTCTTCTTGTGACAGAGGGTGGAAAGTAATGCTTAGCCCACGTTGCCCTACTCACTCCTGCCACAGGCAGCATCACCAGTGGGTCTTGCTGAAGTGAACGTCTGGCTTCTCATTTGTTTCTCACTGTCAGGATGATGAGTCCAACTAGATTTCTTTCTGTTTGTGTTTGTTGCTTGTTTGTGCTGACAAAACACATGCATAGTTTGTAGTTCCCCCATTTCAGCTGGTTGCTGTTCCATTTTAATGTGAGGCACTTTGTTGGAGGTCATTTACTCAGTATGTTGCTGGGCCATTTACAAATATGAACTGATGAATATTTCATCATCGTTCACCAGGAATTCTGTTGAAGTGTAGAGCTTCATGGCAGTGAGTCAGTATGTGATGCACTCAGCCAGAAATCGTTTCTTTGCAGCATCTCTCATCAGACATGCTAACTGCTGACGTTTGAAAGAGGGAGGAATACACATATGTATTAATGCAATATTCTTTATCTCACCTTGATTCTACTTAAGTATCCATGGAATCAGTGTTGCTTGGGGAAGGGGCTCTTTCGATGAAATAGCAAGAGCAGCCATCTAATCCCATTCACTGTAAGTGCAGTACCCAGTCTTCCTTTCCTTCCCACAGTGCCACACCTCCGGGAGGGAGGCTTTGCTGGAATCAGAGATTCCCTCTTTAGAATAGACACTTGCAGCAGAGGAGGTGGTGAGACCAATTTGTCTTGCTGCAAAACATTCTAATGGAAGCAGGGCACGATGTGCAGGGGACACATGCCTGTGTTAATGCCTGCTTGAGACTGCAAAGAGCCTGGAGCAATTGTTCTGCAGAGGGATACCCAAGCTATTTGTCTCAGAGACCACTGATGATTCAGGCACCAGCATCATTAGGTGCTTTATTGCTGAACCAACTAAAAAAAAAAATCAGAGTCTGGGATAGAGTACCAAGGTTGACAGGTCTGTAAAGGTAGTTTACCCTCCAACTGAGAGGGAGGATATTGCTCTGTTGATGGTAGAGTGGCAGCAGAATGTCCCAGCTGCATGATGCAGATGTGCTGATGGCAGTGCCTCCCTCCTCACCTGCTGACTGAGGAAAAGCCAGTGGGAAGGCATCATCTGGTGGTGGTGTTTACACCAGTGTAAAACAGTATTGCACTCCTGGATTTTCTGGATTGTGTCACTTTGATGGTGATTGAAGTCTCACACTGATAGCCAGGGCTGTGGAGCACTGTGTTTCACTAGTGAGAAAATAATCCAGCCAACAGGGTCCTGTAACTATTCATGCTTCTTCAGCCCTCTCCTTTGGTGCTGTTGGTGGCGAGTCTGAAGGAGCCTGAAGGAAAAAAGGTTATTGCGACCATGTCAGATGGAGCAGGGAAACAGAAGGCCATGTGTACCTGAAAGCCATCTCCACCCCTGTACACTCAGAAACCTCTCTCTGGTGCCTAGACCCCAGGGATGAGCTGCAAAATCTGCCTTCTCTTTATTTAATCCTGGATGGTTTTCTGCTGTTTCTGAGCTAGAGTGAAGGAGAGAAGTTGTGAATACACAAAATTTGGTAGCTGTGTGGGAAGTAGGGGGTCATCTTGACATATGCAGATGAGAAAAGTCAGTGGTTTGGAACCAAACTCCACAATTCCTCTGAGTGAAAAATGAGATAGACTCCACATCTTTTCACTCTTTAATCTCAGTTTGTCAATCTTAATATATCAATATTGATGTTAATATGTCAATATTGCAGTTTGCCTGGCACAGTGTGTGCCTATGCAACAGGCCACCTGATGCTGCACTGCAGCAGCCAGATCCTGTAAACCTGAATGCTCTGCTTTGTGTGAAGCTCTTGCCATACAGTGTGAAAAACAGAGGTGGGAAATTTTTGAGACTGAGTGAGTTTTGTGCTGGTGACACTGTCTAGACTCTACTATTCAAAGAGGTCTACTATGTACTCTTGGTATATAAGCTAGCCCACAGCATCAAACTACCTGGAACTAGCTTTAATTTTAATAATCTGTAGGTTTTTTGCTTTATGGGTTTTTTTGGTTCTGTTCTTTTTAAGATTTTGTGAAGTCTGTAGAGACTGGAAGTCTGTAGAGCATGGACAGCCCACCACTGTGCTATTCATATCTGCTTGTGTATGCATAGATGTACAGTATGCCTTCTATTATTGCATATTTTCGAAGAACCCCCAGAAAGGTCTGGTTCTCCTAGGTATAATGTCATAGCTGTCCTTTGGTTCCTTCCCCTCAAAAGGGCCCAAACACAGTGAAGGCATTTGCTGAAAAAATAGGGTTAGGTGGGATGTACTTTTTGTGACTGCAAACTTTAATCACCTTTCTGCCAGACACGTCACTAATATGTCTGAAAAAATAAATCTTTAAACCCTTTAAACCCCTCTGTGCTTCATCTCTACTTTTTATGAGTATGTTCTGGAAGGTTTTTGTTTGTGTTTTATTCTCTTTAAACCTGACTTATCTCTTCATGTTTTTTCAGGCTCATACCCTAAACAATACAAAGTGCTCAGTGAAAGCCAGCTTGTAAAAGGAGGATAATGTCTGGAAGTTAGATGTATGGGAGCTTGATGCCAATATTCATGATATGCAATGAAAGCAGGCAGTGTGGAAAAGAATGTGAGGGTGTCCTAGACTCCATTGTAGTCTTTATTGGGCTTCTTAGTAGATTTAAAAAATATATACTTGGATTTTTAATTTGACAAAATGTAATGACAGAATGAAACTGATTCTGTAGTCAGTTTTTCCAAAACAGCTCAATTAATCTGTCGATCTTTAAAATACAATTAATAACTTTTTGTAGAGTGAGACTTCTTTTCTGTGGGGGTGCAGTCATGTGTGGGTGGTTACTGAGCATACATGGTACTCTAATCTCTTCTCACTGTGTCTCTTCCATTCTCTATTTTTGAGGCACATAGATATTATGGGCCAGAATTTGCCACTTCTGTCAACCCAGAAATAAACAGGACTAGTCATAGGGCAAAACATGACTTGCTACAAATGCAAGTGACAGCAATTGTACCTGAATGGTCATTTTTAGTAACATTTGGTTAGTTTCCAAAGTGAAGAGCAAGTTAATAAACTTGTATTAGGGTCTAGGAGAACAAAGAAGAATGTTTGTAATTCTCAAGCAACTTGGTGAAGGGAGGGCAATTACAATGGAAATTGCTATTTAAGGCAGTGTCTAAATTTTCATTCAGGGTAGGTTTTCTCACAGCATAACTGACATTTCCCAGTATTTCGCACTATGATTTTACAGTACTTCAGCCATGAGTTAAGTAAGTTCAGACTTCGCATGAAAGAGTAAATATAGCAGATTTCACTTTTTTTACTTAAAAAGTAGATGCTGCACCTCTCTGTGTCACCCGTTAGTCACTTTTGTCACCAGACATGGTTACTGTATGTTCTGCCAGCTGATATCTTTGCTTCTCCATTTCTTAAGGAAGCTTGGACTGTGAGAACCATCAAATATAGTTTAGATTTCAGTGTAGCAGAGGAACGACAAGAGGCAACAGGCACAAGTTGCAGTGCGAGAAATTACAGCTGGATGTAAGGAAGAAAATTTTCACAGGTAAGATGGCCAAACACTGGAAGAAGTTGCTCAGAAACACTGTGATATCTCACCTTTGGAAGTGGGACTAGATGACCTCCAGAGGTTCTTTTATGCTTGTTGTTCTGTGGTTCCATGATTTTGTGCAAGAGTTTGAGCAAGTGTCTTACATAATCCTTACTGCTTTTATAAGGCACCAGAAAGACTCCCAAGCAAGTGTCTTTGTATCCCTTTCAGAAACAAAACTCCCTCAAGACTCTCTATACCGTAATCAATTTTCCACAGCTTTGCAGACTACCACCCCTCACCCCACGCACAATTAACTTCGGTTTTGCCTTTATCCTCCTGTGTGTGAAAATGGCTTTTAGACCCATCTCCAGCTGAAAACATATGTTTTAATGAAGAAACAGAAATGTACATGAAAACACACAAAAAATTTGGCTTAGTTCAGCCAAAGATCTTTCCAGGTATCTCCCTGTGCTCCTCAACAGATTCCCATGGGAAGCTTCTTCCTCTGGCAAGTGTTGCTAAGGGAAATTTGTCAGAGAGGGTTCTTCTCTTTTCACCAACTGATGTAATTGATGAGCTCTCTTGTCTTTTTCCCCCCTAAAGTTTCAGGCTACCAGGCCTAAACAGACTGCAAATAAGCACCATATCAACATTCAAAATGAAACAGAGAAATTGGCTTAGGTTTCAAGAGGTTGAAATGAGGATCAATGCTTTGGATCAGCCAAATGTTGTTTAGTCCATACCAGCAATTCTGAGTAAGGCACAAAGCAAACAGGAACTTTTTCTATAAGTTAAGTTTTTAAAAAATTTTCATTTCTTACTCTATGCGAGAAAAAAAATTGCAGAAGACTATTTATCCACAATTTTTCTATGTTTTTCCAGGATTATAGGACAGTTCATGTTGGAATTGAATTTGGGAAATCTGTAGTCCCACCTCTTGCTGAAAGTAGGATAGGCTGTGAGGTTAGACCAGGTTACTAAGGATTTTACTCAGTCAGGTCTTTAAATCCTCAAGGACAAAAATGTCATGACCCCCTTGGGCTACTCTTCCAAAGAAGTCAGTTGTTCCAAATTTTCTGGAAAAACACCGATAGGCTGCTGCCCCAGCTCAAAGGAGTATGTTGCATTGTCAGCAGAGAACAACCTGACTACGGCCTGAATAACTCATTAAGATGTCCTCCAGCCTTCCCTCAATAAAGTGGATCTGGTGGCACTGGAGGTGCCAGAAAGACTGTATCCTAGTTTGAGTTGCAGCTGAGTTTCAATGCCATCACTAGTGCTGGCACCCTCCTTGCCTTCAGCCCTGGAGCTCATCCAATTCGGGACAAAGTCACACTGGCCTTCAAATTCAGTGCTGAACTCTGGGAGAAACATGGGGCTTTTTGTTAATTTGGTGTGAATGAAAAAAAAAATTGCTGAAGGGTGCTCCTTTATTAGCTGTTAGTGAAGACAGTTCAGGATTTCTGACTGAGATCTGATGCAAATATATGTTACTTTTGAATCTTCTTTGCAGAAGCAGCTGCAGCCTGGGTAAATGGCAGTGTATGTCAGCTGAGCAGAAGGATGGCACAGATTACTGAATGTCACCGAGGAATTCTTGGTTGAGAGATGATGGCCAGAACTCTATGGGAAGACAGACAACTGCCAGGTGTAGGATCAGCAAAATTCCTGAGCACTTGCAAAGTCCCTTCTGCCAGATGTTATGGTCTCAATATTCAGGCCACTTTAATGGGTTCTCATGAGTGATCTATGAGGGTAAGATAGAAAAGATTCTTGCTTCATTGTCCCTGTTTCCTTTTCCATGGACTTGAACTTGATGAAGCACCTTTTCTGGGTTGGTTTCAACAGGACAGATGAATTTCTGGCATTTATGCTCTGAATGCTATCACATGCTGTCTGTTTTTAGGTTCATGGGTTGCTTTCAAAGACTTCCCATAGCAGTGTGTAATAGTAATCTTAACCTGACATATTCAAATGACTTCCTTGTTAACTAAGCAAGGACAAGAAACAGCTTGTTTGAAGTGATGCATGTTTCCTTTTGATAATGATGTCCTCCATCAGCCTGTTCATGGTAGAAACAGTGCTTAATTAACAGCTTTCCTATGGCCACTTGTTTCCCTCTGGTCTGGCTCAGAGCTCATTCGTGGTGGTTTTCTCACTTTTGTACACTACCACAGAGGTCACTCTCTTTGTCCTGCTAGAGAAGGATGGCAAGATATGGCTTGTATTTTGGGATCAGTACAGAGAGAAACATGTAAGACAGGGCCTGACATGCTGAGCTTACTTCACTCAAAGGGAGTGAAGGAGTAAAAATCATCTGAAGTGTGCAAGTAACACAAGCTTCAAACTTAAGGAGGTTAGAGTAAGCAGAAGCCCAAATTTTACTCACAGTTAATTGAATATACACTTCCAGATTTTTTTCAGGATGTTGTACCCAAATATACACATTTCCTTCACACTTTAGTCACAGGACAATTCAGATAAGTTGAGACTTGTTTCCACAAGGCAGAAAGTGCTTTTCAGCAGTCTTTTAATTTGGTAGTGTATAGTAGACATTCTGGGGATCTGCTTTTCCCCTTTCAAACTGTGCTGCTATATATCCTTTACAGCTCAATATGTTGTTTGGTGTAGGGACAGAATCCTTTGGGAGGAACCGATTTGCAGCCCTTGGGTACCTCCCTGTAAGATTCATAACTTAGTGCATATGTGGTCACATTTTATCTCCTGTTCTAATCAACTTTGCTGCTCTTTCCTTTCTGTGTTGTGCTTCAAGTTTCAGGGATGTTTGCTATTTGTATCTCTGCTGGCCCTACTTTTAACTAAAAAACAACAGGAAATTAGGTTATCTTTTGCAACTGATCTGCTAGCAAAGCTGTGCTTGAGAATGAACAGGTTAACCCCCTAATTCTACCCAGTGGCCATAGGCTTCTGTTAATGGTTTCACGTGCGGAGAGCTCTGGTTTGGAACCAGCAGTTTCCAGGACAAGCAGCTTTTTTTCCGTGTTGACACTGCAAGTAACAATTGCAAAAGTTTGAGGACCTCATCTTTGCCTATAAATACTCCAAATGAATCTTTCTTGGCCTCTTATAGGGTCTTGTAACTTAAAGTACATGGTAAAATCCAACCGCTGAGGATTTATGAAGCTTGGGTAATGACAATTTATTGACCTCTGTGTTCTTGCTCATTTACAAAGAGAGTCAACTGAAGGAAAGGCATTCATACTTTATTACTCTTCCTTGAACAATGACATTTTTATTCCTCAAGAATTGTTTTTCTTTTTAATTTGGAGGCAAAACACAATTTCCCTTAATTTGACACATAACAGAAGATTGGCCTGGCATGCTTTGAGTTCCTTTTTTAATAAACACAAATTTCACTGTCCAATCTTACTTTCTAGTAACTGCAAGATTAAAGTTGAACAGCAGGCTGTTCAAGAGGAACAGGAAGTAATTTCTGAGGTGTTGTAGTTGCATTTTTTTCCTACAATAAAATAGATACTTTTGACTGCTCCCTCACAAATCAGCCTAATTTCAGTTGATGCTCTGCTATTACAAATACCTCAACAAAATTATAGAAACTGTTATGACAGTATCAGAAATAATTAAACATGGACACTTAAGAGTTTGTGTCTTAAACCACACACTACTGCAAAACTACCAGCTCTGGCAAGAAAAAATGCCAGCAATGCTACTCTGCCACCAAATGTGTATGGGTTTGTTGGCTGCCTCAGGCTTGCTAGAATATATAGTGGCTGAATTTTGCCTGCTTTCCATTGATAGAAAGCACTAATTTTGGTCTTAACTCTCTCTCCAGCTGTCAGATCCCTGAAACTTATAAAAATATAATTATCAGCGATAGTCCAGCCCTTCTTTCAAATCTGGTTAAAATTAGCTAAGGAGAAAATTCACTAAAGGGTGCTGGCAGACAGAAATCAGGCCAAAAATACATCAACGATCATATCAGTTGTGTGTTTCATGGGTAGCTACTAATTTAGCACTGCATTTCTTCCAGACCAGCCTTTGTAGATAGCTACTCTGGTGTCCAGGAGTTGAGGTTCTTTGGTGTCTGTTTCAGTAAAGAGCTGCTTGGAAATGTTTGGGTCTGTCCACTTCAAGCACCACTGAGTGCTGAGTGGTGCTGCATGCTGTCAGAGGGGGCTTGGCAGCCTGAGGATTTTTTGTTCCCTGTGGATTTGGGGGCACACCAGGCATCTGTTCACAAGGCAGTGGGGCCACCCTTATGGGCTTGTGTGTGGCTAAGGGCTGTAGGTAAAAGCAGCAATAAGGCTGTAACAGCATGGGACTCCGCTCCAGTAAAAGACCTTGGCCCTCAGTGAGTACCAGCCTCTGCACAACTTTGTGTTGTTAGGGGCAGAAAGAGCTTTAACTGAAGATCAGAGATAAAGCCATAAGTCTCCCTATTCCAGGGGCATTTTTGACTGGGCAAGACACAGTCCAGCTGTTCTGTTTTGAGCCTGTGTAGAGTAAGGTGCATTTAAGTATGTGGTAGGTGCTGTATCCGAGGTAAAACACCCGCTTGTGTGTGGTAGTGTCACCTCAATAGCACAACATCTTCTACAGGCTCTGCTGAAAGGCTTTTTTTCATTGAATTTGGGGGAGATTACTGATCTTGGGCCCTACTGCTGCAGAAGACCCATATTCCTGGATTTAACTTTGTGCCTGAGAGCATCTCTGTTGAAATTTGTAGGCATGTTCATCTAGGTGCGTTTAAGCTATATGGGCTGTCTTGGCTGTGGTCTTTCTGCAAGGTATGTTTAATATGCTAAGTCTGCAAGGGTAGCACACCTCTATTCTGCTTGTGTAAAGGACACAGTAGTGTGATGCCTGGATTTTCAAGGTGCCCTGCAGTGGTGAAGGCTAAAAAAAGTATTTCTCCATTGCACAGTGCAATTTGGTGAAGAGATTTCAGGGAGAGCCCTAAACTATTTAGCTGTAAGTACAGTAAGCAATATAGCTGCATTAGTACAGAGCTCAGCTAGGTAAATTAGCATTGTGCAACACAGACATATCCTGAATTTCTGGTATGGTTTCCTCAGTGACGCTTTTTCAAAACATGGCTTGAAAATAAATTACGATTTTTTTTCACCCCTCCAAAACACTGTGCTAGGAAAGCTTGCATACATTTTCCTTTTTTATTATCTCACTATCTTTTAAAATAAATTCTAGCCTGACAACCTAATCTTATTTAATTTTTTTTGCTTTTATTGGTGGCATCCTCTCATTCATCTGAACCTAGATTCCCTGTAACAGAAGCTGTTTCAGCTGGGGCACAGAAGATACTGCCTCTATATTATAAAACCTACCATTTCAGTTTCCTCATGACCTCGTGATAGAAGGCTAGACATGATCAGAAAAGGAATAAAGATCTAACATTATTATGTCCCTACATAAATCTACACAGTTCTGATCACACTATCTCAAATAGGATGCAGCAGGACTAGAAAATGCTCAGGAAAGGGCAAGGATGATAGACGTTGTGGATTATATAGCATTAGAGTAAGTCACATTTTCCAGTCTGTGGGGAGATGGTGGAGGGCTGCTATGGAGGTCTGTTGGGAACAGCATGGAGAAGGCGAGTAAGGAACTGCTAAGGGCTGCTACAATGTTAGAATACGTGGTGAAATTCTCCGAAGGAATAGGTTTAGAAGTCTTCAAGGAAGAAGTCTCCTCTCAGTGACTGATAAACAGTGGAACTCACTGCCACAGTGTATGGTCAAGTCCAAATATTTTAAAAAAGTTAAAATAAGGACATTACTTTGATGCTTGTTCATCAATGATTAAGGAAAATCAATAAAGCAAGGCTGGGTTATTCAAAGCAAGAATAACAGATTATTATCCTTTGTGCTTCTAGGAGTGGTTGTGGCATTGCTGGACGAACCACGAGGATATTGTAGGTACTAAGATGTCTCTACCTGTGGCTGCAAATCACCACTCTACACAGGGTAAATTCCTAAGATAAGCTTTGAAGATCAAGGGAGAAAGACGCAAAACACTACTGGCTGAGGTGTATTTTGTCACAGAGGAAGAGTATCATCATAACTCTAGCTGTTTGAAAAGACTGAGAAAATGAAAACTGCCATGGTGTGTCAGAGCTTGATGCCTACCCTGATGCACTTCCCCTGCATTCTTTAAGTCAGGTGCTTTGGGAATTCCTGAGATTAAAAGTTACACAAGTGTTGCTCTACTTAGTGAAGTACAGTGGCTATTTTAGAGTCCTGTAAATTGGAAAGAAGGGCAGTGAAAAAATGAGATACAGCAAAGATGGTAAGAGTATATATGAGGCCTCAGTTCTGCAACTATTTAAATATCCTGAATATGGTTCACTTTCAAGCAGCACACTAAGGAGAAGATGGTTTTGCAAGGAGACTCTTGGTTCAGCATTTAATATTTGCTGGTCTTATATAGCTAACTTTCCTTAGCAGGTTGCTTTCTATCGCATTTGTTTAATGACTGCATGATGATTTTCTTCCTTCTGGCTCCACCATCCCAAGAATTTGATGAATGAATGGAATAAAGTCATGGACCATTGGCATTTTTCCATCCTCCAAAGTGATATGATAAAAAAAATTTAAGCTTATATGGATTTTTGAATTGGTTTGATGTTTGGGGCAGTAAATACAAAGTTTCTGCATTCAGATTACCTCTGTCCATCTGGAGATTTATTCTAGGTCAGCAGGATTACCTGCTGGTGTTGGAACCCAGGGCACAGGGAATGTTTCTCTGTCTGTTCTGACAAACCCTGATCCTCCTGATTCTCCTGAGAGCTGTGCCTTTAACTTCCGTCCATGGAGAAAACTCCCTAGGCTTTAGGATGATGTGTGATCTGTGAATGTGTAGGGTAAACTGTAGTGTAGTTATCACTGGGTGAAAAATTTAGACTTTTAGGTTTTTAGTATGGGGGTAGATGGAGGGCAAAATGGAGGATTTTGGGCGTTGCCCTGCCTTCTTCTTCTTCATTTACTCCATTTTCTGTAGTATTAGTGACACTAGGTGATTGGTTTGGAGAAATCACGATGCAGATGTTACGTGTCAGAAGGTTAGTTAGTTATTGGCAGAGAAGTAGAAATAAAGTACGTTTTTAGAGTTAATTGGACAAGATGGCTTTAAAAGACCTTGAAACTGTACATCTTGTGACCTTTCTCGCTGTATTCTTCACCACGCTAAGCCTGGTGCAGGCGGTGTGGAGAAGTTTTGATAAGATAAGAAATAAACAGCAACGTGAAGACCGAAAAAGATCCTGTTCGTCTCTCAGTTCTAGCATAGACCCTTTACAGGGGGTTTCCCCATGCAGGGGGGCCCTGGAGAGAGAGAGGCCTTTCACATGCTGGAAACTGAACTGCAGGCAGAATAACACAGGTCTAAATATGCTGGGTCTAGAGCTGGCTAAGATATCATGATTTGTCTCTGATCTTGGTTATGTGAGATAAGTCAAAAATAGTGATATTTTTGCTAGAAGAGTTTGTTCTGTCTCTGCCTCTTACCTGTTACTGTCTCTGGCACAGAGGCAGTAATTCCAAGGCACAAATCAGAAACTCCCACACACAGCCCTTGATTGCTTCTTTTTCAACTCACCATGCAATTGCCATATGTGAATCTACCAAGTGACACTTCCTAATCTAAAGCACTATCACTTTCCTAAAAGTACAAGCTTAAATAAACTGCATGATCAGGCAAATTAAATCAATACCAAGTCTAGAAAGTTGGTATGGATGGATTTCTAAATAGGATGGATTTCTAAATAGGACAAGTGCTCTCTGTTGATACTGGTGGCAAAATGTCCAGAAGTTTGATGTCTCAAAAACCTGTGTTCCTGTATGCCCATGAAAAAAAACCTAATGAATGCAGAGTGTAGTGAAACTCAGCTACAGTGGTTAAGTTGTCCCCATCCTTTTTTGTTTTTCCTCCTCTGCCTGTTCTTCTACTGAAATCCTCAAGAAATACATCAGGGAAACAATAGATAATCACACCTCACCCTTTACTTAGTTTCTATTTTCCGATATTTAAAGACCTATCTTTTGCAAATATTCTGAGCATCCCAGAAACATGCGTAAAACCCATAGAGGTTGTTTGCAGAGAGTAGAGGAAAAAAAAAAGTGAGGCAATCTGGGAAATGTCTGTCTTAGTCTCCTCTACATTGAAACAAAAGTGCTTCCTTAGAAAAGATCCAGAGCCAGCACATGCAGGCACTGCAGGAGTAAGATGGATTTGAGTCTGGATCTCCTAAGTAGACAGGTAAATGACAAAGGGCAGAATCTTCATTACTGATGATTTAGGAGGCATGAAGAGATGCAACTTGATTTGTGGATCCCAAGTGGAGTTTTCAAGGCTGACGATTAATAATAGGAAATTGACTTGTAAACTGAACGAACTTGACACAGGGTCATGAGAGCAAATTACATTTGGAAGTTATAGTGCCATTTTTTCTAGTTACTTGTAAGAACAGTGAGTAGTGTGGAATTTTGTTTGCAGATACTTTTTGGTTTTTCTCCTTCTGTGCTTTTATCCTGCCATCCCCATGCCAAAAATTCAAATCTTTCTTTGGGGACTTAAGTATTCAACTACGTAATCTTGTAATTTGAAGTAACAAGACACTTTGGTGACATTTTACAAGACAAAAGCCATTGAGTCCACCTCTCATAACTACACAACTGTTAAAATCCTCATATGACTAATCTCTAATTCAGTCTACTGCAAATAAAATCATACTTTGAACTGTGCTACTTTAGTATACCAAATAAAGCTCCCACACGACTTCCAGATCAGCTCAGAGTTTGGTTAGCCTAAAACCATGGTGATGTTTATACAGAACACAGACTGTATTAAATAAAACTCTCCCTATAAACTTTTGTGGGAGATTATATTAAGCTCAACAGTCTATGAAATCTCCTTTAAAAATGCAGGGTGCTTGGCCTCTTATGAAATGGTATTCAGGAAAATTAAGTCACAAAAGTGTGTCCTTAATTCTCCACAACTGAAGGACTATTCTGACAAAAAGATTCCTTTGCTTATGCTGATTTTCAGCCCCATCCTTTCAAACTTGCATGCAGAAGGCCCTTAGGGAAACAGTTGCCTGGACACACATTCCCAGGCCCAGAATATCTCTTTTACTTGTATCCCTTTCCAACTGGCTGCTCACAGGTGATGCTAGGAGTTGTATGATATTTGCACTCTTTCACTGTTTCTCCATTAGCTTTCAAAGTAATGGGATAATTTTTGAGTTGGAAGCAAATGAAAAGATGGCAAGGTTCAAACCTGTGCATTTATTAAAAAAAAAAGTTTGTGCCTATTGCTAATGCTATCCAATCCTCAGGTGGGCAAGAAGCTTCTTCTGGGCTTCCAGGGAATTCAAATCATCGAAATGTAGCTCTTCTGCCCAGTGCAGGAGCTGTCTTCTGTGAGACAGAACAAAGTGTGGCTGCTGTCTGCTTTCAGAGGGGCAGGCAGCACCTTGGGTGACACCTGTGGCAGGGCTGGGGTCCTCCAGGCCTTTGGGTGCAGTGAGGTTTAGGGATGGACTCAGGCTTTCAGATGTGGAGGTGTTTGAGGTCCTGGCTGAGGGAGGCAGATCAAGCAGTAGGAGATTGGTACTTGATAAATGAAGATTTCACTATATGGCTACATCTGGAAGTCTGACTCTTTCCTTTACCCACCTTTCAAAGAAGGGCAGGGGTACAGTGGTGGTATATTCTGGATCTGCAGTGTTTCCTGAGTTTTCAAAAATGGCTTATATCTTTGCTAGCAGATGTGTTTAATTCCAGCTGCACTTTCAATACTTTCTAAAAGAACTCAAGTGTTACCAATTACAGCACCGAGGAAGCTTCCAATACACAGTCAGATGACACAACCTTAGGCCTTGCCTGTTTTTCCTCACTTAGCAAATAATGTGACTTGGAGGATGACCTGTGCCACTGTGGATTTTCATAGTATTTTTATTGTGAAACACACAAAAGGAGATTTCAGAAGTGCTGTGTGAAGTACGGTCTGTGTGATTGCCGTCAGCAATTTGTTCCTAGTACCCGATGTGGGAAAGGGAAATGCAAATGAAACATTTGTCTCCTTGGAAAAAAGGCTCTGAACTACTTGAATTGGAGGGACAGGCAGAGGCTGCTTTGCAGATCAGAGCTGTCCTCTACTCATGCGGCGGAGAGCAGAATCTGCCTTTGCACTTCTTGACTGTTGGTACAAATTCGCAGTGCCTGCTCACCAGCTGGTGACATGAGGTGATGACTCCTGCCCCTCCCCAGGTGGGAGACCCTGAATAAAATTAATTGATGACTGTAAACTTGGCATCTTTCAGCAAAGAATCTAAATCTCTGGCTCTAAGTCTGACTCCCCCCTGCTGTGGTCCCTTTAGATCAGGCTGGTGCAGAGGGGACACACAGCACTGCCCACTGTGCCACAGCTGGTCCAACCTGCAGCAGCATGCTGCTTCAGGGTTGTTGGTCCAGCAGCTGTCATGATCCCTGCAAGGATGCAGACTTTTAAAAGGAGCTGCAAAATGTCAGGGATTTTATTTGCGTGACCTGCCCCCACTGTGCAGACCAGAGTTGATGCACAGGACAGGAAGATGGTTAAGATTATGGAAATAAGCACACAGACACACACGAGAACTTCTGCTTTGTTTCATTATGACAGGGGATTCATTTTTAAGACATATGTTCATTTCTGAATGCTATGCACATGCCTGCACACAGTGGGCTTCCACCTCCTGACACAAAAGGGCCCCTGATCTAGCCAGGGTAAGAGTAGAGTTTTCATTCCCTTCTCTACTCTGGGCTGCTGCTTTGTTGTAGCATCCCGTCTGGTTACAGTGCCCAGCTGGAATCACATTGGTTTTTTGGAGCTGTCTTGCCACCACTGTTCTGTAGATGAACAAGACAGGCAGCAGGACTACAGCCTGGTGGCCGTTACACCTGGAGAATAGTACCTCTTCTCCCATCAGATGTAAAATTCTTAGGAATTGTTTTTCCCATGACACCATTCTCCCACAAAGAGATCCTGCCTTCATGGCAATTGCAGTGAAATGCTGAGAAAATTGAGATGCACCCACATAAAGAAAGCAAAAACTTTGAAGGTTGAAGTGACATCAGCATTTTGATTCTAGTCTTCTGTGTCTTTTCAGGTTTTTAATTTGTTTTTGTCATTCACATATTTTTCTGAGATCATTTATGCTGTCAGTGAAAATCTAACTTGATCTTTTTTTTTGGAAGTAAATACAGCCTATTTTGAGTGACACTGGTCAAATGTTTCTAGCTAGAAGTGGAAGGGAAAAGGAAAACTTCTCTTTGTTTTATAAAACAAGTTTTGCTCTCCGCTGCGCTTTGGCTTTCTAGCAGCCAAAATAGTTTAGAGCAGGAATAAATGACTTGTCAGAAGTATATTCTTGGAAGAATACTACCCTGAGGTTTCCCCGGGTCTGAAGTTAGTTTTTTGTAGTAGAGTTTTACTATGTGTGCATCTGCTTTGTTTTGTGAGACATCAGGACTTAGGTCTGTGTGTACATTTCCACTCAAAGAAGACAATCAAAATTTTGTCCCTCACTTAGCGGCTTCTGGCTCTTGCTTTTAGTTTCATTGCAATTGAAATTTAGGGACCACGTGTATTGTTTATTTACCTCATGCTACTGCTGCAAAAGGTGCAGCTCATCCCCTGCACCTCCATGGGTTGCTCATGTGAAGTCACAGTTCTGCTCTTACTTGCTGGTTTCCCTACACCTAAGGGCAGCAAATCTCTCACCCCACTGCTACCTCTTGTCCCTCCAACAAACAAGGACTGTCTTTGCCTAGTCCAGGCTATTTGCTCTAGATTGTGTACAAGGTTTGTGAAGCTAACAAATAAAAAATTTATTTTGATAGTATAGCATGGACTTCTAGAATCATATTATTTCACATGACCTTCACGTGTCTGTTTTTAGAAAGTAAGATAATGACGTTGGTGATCACATAGAAAAGTTTGAGAAGCAAAATCCATCAACATCAAAAATCTGAATACAAATAAATATCTTTAGAATTCATAATTGTTTAAAAAACCTGCTTTATTTCTACAGCAGTCTGATGAGAAACTGAGTCATTAATTTTGAATGCTAAGAGCTAGGGAGTACTGGTGAGATGACTGGGAATGCGCTCCAATAACCAGACATGGCTGAGTTTAATACTGATAAGACCATCTTGAAATTGTTAAGGAAAGGTGCTGCACATTTGGGCTTTACTGTAGAAACCCCTGCCACTGCACTGTTCAAAAGCTTTTCAGGTAATGAAGTGCATGGAACATCTCCATCTAGCCAAACATGTAAAATACTGTATATGAAAGAGGAAGGTAAAGATAGATAAACACTGAGGAGTTCTTAGTCTTGTATTGACATTTCCTAGACCAGCTAAAAGGTAGGTGGGAGATTTTTATCCTTTTGTTCTGGCCTGTGACTAGGCATATGCCTAAACATGTCCCAGTTTCTGGTATTTTTGAGCACTGCTTTTTAAAATTATTTTTACATACAAACAAAATTATTTTAAAAAATTAAAAAAATTATTTGTATGTGCTTTTACCTGATTCTTTGCAAGCACATGGGGCCTCAAAGATATGTAAACTAAATGTAAACTAATGTAAACTAAAGCACCTTCAAGTTCTTTATGTCTTTCATCATTTTTTTTCATTTGAAACAACAATGTAAAATACCGTAAGAAAATTCCATCTTGCAAAGTCTACTTTAACTCATGTGCTGTGGTTTAACTCATTTGGTGAAGAACTACTGTGAAGGATCTGATCACACCAAAGTGTGTTTTGCAGCAATGTTCATGCAGAGGATCCCGAGCAGAGCTGTGTGTGTGCCTGATTTTCTGTGCCAAGATTAACAGTGTGGAATAACAGCCACTGCACAGTAAAATATTCTTTTTGCATTTTTCCCACATTATCCCACATGACTGAAATGTAGAAAGTCATACTTTTGAACATGTTGAGAGCCAATAGATGTTGTAACTGAGATGTTTGAGGTAATTGCTATTAGAAGCAGTAACCTACCTGGGTGTGAATGCAGGGTTTGAGGTACACAGGTGCACACAAAGTAATTTTTCCTACATTTTAGGATACATTTTGTAGTATTGATGTAATATGGAGAACACATTCTTTAGATTGGTACACTTAATACTATCTTTAGCTTGCTCTCTGGACTAAGGTTTCAACTGAGGGCCTCCAAAATCTTCCAGCATGCAAAGACGAGGTTAAGCATGGAGCGGAGAGACATGGAAACCTTGCAGGGAAATTCACTGTAGTAGGTGAGGTAGAATAAAAGCAGAAAAAAGAAGGGTTTTTTGAGACTAGGTGCTCCTAAGGAGTGCTGAGCATTATATAGATGTTATCTCCTGCCTAAGTTCCCAGGCAGAAGGCTGAGCATGTGGTACTTTTTGCAATCTGTTTCTCTGCTTGAGAATGGTCTTGGCAGAGATGCCATATGCACAGCATTGTATTAAAGGTAGGTTTGATTATTTCCCGTGGTAATAGTAGTGCAGTAGATGTAGCAGTAGGAAGAGAAACATTAAAATAAGTGCAAATGGAAGCTCATTTCAGTGGTTGTTCACATTCCACTGCTTCTGCTGCTGCAAGAAAGGTGGCTGGGAGATAACGCCGACAGTGCAGCAGCCTGACAGCTACCTTTCTTCATTAACTTAGACTGCAATAAAGCACAGCCTTTTTGAAACAAAGTTCAAGTAGCCAGAGCCTCTCTGTGGAAATTAATTTCCTCTGGAAGCTAGTTCCACGTAACTCATCACCTACTTCACTGAACATTAGTCAGCCCTGTCGCTGGTGACAGAAGTGCTTGACAGAGCTGCTGGAAAGTGGGTCATGTGGTGGATAAAACATAGCCTGCTTCCCCAGGCTGCTTTTAGTGTGGACCTCCTGAGACTGCAGTAAATAATAAATACCTGCAGGCCACCGTGGGCACTTTGAGTGCTGCTGCATAGCTCGTCTTTGGTCCATGAGAGGAGGAAATCATACAATGATGTAGTAGGTATGCAGAAAGAAGCTCTTGGCTACCCATCTCTGTTTCTGACCTGCTATTGTGATGATTTTTTTCCTGAGTATGGGGAGCCATATACTACATCCAACATATGCTGGATGATGCAATTTCTATCCTCACAGGCCTGCTTCCCAGATGGGAGGGCTGAGGACTTCACTGGTGTGGTGGTAGCTGCTGTTTGTTGTTGATGCCTCAGCAATGGCACTGGTGAGAGGAGGCCTGGGGCGCTGCTCCTGGGCAAACACCCAGCCGTGCCTGGTTACAGGGGGAGATTTTTGGCTGTGAGAGCAGTGTTCACTGACACAACAGCCGTTCATTGTCTCCCCCATAGGAAAAGGCTGTGGGCCACATAGAATTTAATGTCTTTTAGAAGTCTTTATGAGAAGTGCAAAGCTGTGCTGTTTCAGGCTTTTTGAAAGTCACGTCTTTTATTTGAAAAAGAACCAGCAAAGAATTAAAAAGGAGTTAGGTTTGTGATCTGGTTTTGTGCTGTATAATGATCTATTTCTTTCTCTTCCTTTTCCCCCTCCCCTTCCCTTTCTCTTTTCTGTTCCTCCCTAGAAAGGTTAGGAGTTTTCATAGCTACTGTTCAACAGCTTGTTATCCAGACTGTAAACACTGAATTTCGGTACTTCCCATCCCTGGAAGAATCAAGACACTGAATCATTAACAAGGCAACACTTTGTGCCAAATGTTTGTTTGTGATTAATGGTAAACAGATATTTTTTTAAAAGACAAAAAAAGGATTAGAATATCCTCTTTACTAAAATACTCGCCCTGCGATTTTCTTCCACAAAAATGTTTGGACAACTCTATTCATACACATTTCTCTTTTTCTGTCTGAGTACTCCAAAGAACTTTTACCCTTCCTTCGTCACCACTCTGCTTGGATGCCTTTGTAGTGATGGGAGAAAATATCTATGTGATGCCAAAGGTGAAGTTCCATGTCTTGCCCAAGTCTTACAAACAACTTACATTTATTGCGTGGGAGAGATTCTCTTCCTCCTTGCTCTCCCTACGCCTGCTCTTGCTTTTGGCTGTGCAGTCTCATGCTGAGTCTGCAGCTGGTAAATCTTTTTACTGAAGCAACTTTGTCTCTATCCTGGAAGAAAACAAGATTGCTTTTTCCTGAGATAATTTGCTGCTGGATTTCTAGATTGTATCAATGCCCAGGAGCTCGCAGCAAGCTTCACAACTGGTGGTAGGTAGGCAAGACAGTGTGTCTAGGAGTGATGCAGGGACTGTGGGACTTGCATGTTTCAAGAGTAGCAGTGAAATGTTAGGCTCAGGTCCTGTGCTGGTTCTCCAACAAGATGGAGTCATTCATCACTTGAGCCACAATAACTCACCATATGTGACCTCTCAGCCTGCCTCCAGAAGGAAAGATGGATGTGCTCACATGGAAATAATCTCCTGAATGTTCAGCTGGGATGAGTGTTCCCACTATCTCTCAAGACACATTTCACCAGAATGAGGGCAACTACTCTCTAGCAGCAGTGGACTGTATCTCCCTTGCTGTGGACTATTCCTTCAGGGGATTCTCAGGGTAAAAAGAGGTGTGGATTTTGTCCTTCCAGAAGTTTCTTTATAGTGGTTGGTCCATGGTTAGCCTTGAGATGATGCTTACCAGAGGAAAATTTGAAGAAGAGAGCTGCCCGCTCTGGAACTGGAAAGTTGGATTAGTAGATGCAAATTACAAAGGACTGAAGAGTTATGAAATACAATGCCACTGGATCAGCTCCCATTACTTTTGCCAAGCTGTTAGCACTTCATCCCTATGGCCTAGTAGTCACATCTGTGTGTCTCCCAGTTCCCTAGGTACAGGCAAACAGGGAAACTGAGGTGTCTCCTGGGAAACAACGCTTTTGTTAGGCTTGTCAATTGCTGCTACACAAAAAGAAAAAAGCAGAAAGAACTTCAATAGGAAAATAGAGAGGTACAACAGTCTGAGCAGTGTGAACATTACATTGTTAAATGGGCACTCTTGCCTTTAATAGGTTATCTTTTTCCATTAGAGGACTCTTTAAATTTTTAAGTGGTGCACAAGCTCATGAGGGCTTTTACTGTGTGGGTTCCCATTTTCATGTGGATTTTGAATGTGTGGGAAAAGCTGATGCACTAAGATCTATTTCCAGTGTTCCCCTTGGGAGCTATTGATGGTCATTTCTTCTTTCTTACATGACTTTTAAGATCTTCAATGCNAAATGGTTTCCTTGTTAGTTTCCAGTGGCAAATCTTATAGAGGAATACCAGGGCTAAAAATGAGAAGCAGTACATTCCAAACAGCTTGGATTCAACTAAACCCACAATCCTCAAAATTTTGACATAAGTTTCAGATAAAGTTAAAGCTTTTCTAGGGTAAAGGAAAAAAAAACAAAACCAGAAATAAATGACAATTTTTTGATCGTGATTTGGATTAAGAATACTTAAATAGTTCTGCTGATATACAATATCTCTAGCAATATGACTGGCTTCCAGATGGGAGGGGTTGTCACATAGACTTCAAATCAGTCACTGTGTCTCCCTTGCTCTTTCTTCTAATTGGAATGCTGCATAATCCAAAATGTCTTTTCCCTTGTGTTTTGCTGATAAAGTAATTTCTAATTTGCTTTAAAATTATAGCTGTGAAGAGAAGCTTAGTTGTATAGAGGAAATGCTCCTCACTTTGAAGATCTCGTTTGAAGGGCCAATGGAGAAACTCCCTGAAATTAAAGATATTTCAGAGAAAAAAGGAGGGAATCACACAGGCGCAAGAAAGAAAAGTAAGCATCTTGTCTATTGGAGAAATTGCCTTCAGGTAAGAGAAATTATTTCCCCAGGGATAATTTGGCCCTAGGAGTCAAATTGTCACTAAACAAAAAAGCCAAATCAAGAGCAGCAAATTGATTTTGCTTCCAGTGTCTTTCTTCTAATTTTTCCCTAATTAAAAAGAGAAGAAGGATGTGATAAATCCAGCTATTTTTTAGCTCACTGGTGTACTCATCCCTGAAGAACCTCTTCTCTGTACACTTTTTATTGTTGGAGAGTGGAATGAAAGCCTCTAGGTTAAATTTTCAGAGATGAATGCTTACATTCAGTTTAATTGGAAAAGCAATGGTTACAAATAGTGAATATCTACAGCCTATCTTTAGGGAAACTTGTATGCCCAAGTTCTATAAGAAAAGGGTCATATACATAAACGTAAGGTGTATGCACTCAGGTCTGGTTTTGGGCTGAGTGATCCAGTCAAGCACATAGAGAAACTCATGACGGGAAGGAGAAATTGAAAGTTATATTTATAAAAAATTGAGGAGTTCAAGTTGTTCTATTTGACAAATGTTTGTGTCTTTGGCAATCATCTGTTTCCTCTCCCAATACATGGAGATGTAGAGACCACATGTTTCTTCCTGCTTTTTGCTCTTGCACAACTTTCTTTGACCACTCCCAGCCACTCAAAGCACTTTGCAAAATACTTCCCTTTTGGCTTCTCATTTGCCTGTATCTGACGCCAGCATTTCTCACCCAGTTCCTTCTCTCCGTTCAACTGTCAAATGAACCTTTGTGCCCCGAGGTTTTTTTTCTTTCCCTGGAGAACGGATGGCAGGTGCACAAAACACATCCAAGCAGTGCTTGCAGGTGTGGAAACAAGAAAAGAAAGGTGCCAGCACTAGGTGAAAGCTCAGGGTTTGTGCTGTGTAATTTATGTTTAATGCTACAGAAGAATCTGGTTTTTGTGCCTGGCTCTTCAAAGATATAACTTATGTGACATGTTTTGCAGCTCCTCTTGTGCGTGAGAGTAAAGGACATTTTGACTCACTTGAGATCCCTAGAAATGTTTTTTAAAAAAAGGGAAGAAAATAGTACAAGAAAAGACACTTATGGAACTGTTGAGGTGATATAACCAGGTGCCTTTTCATGTGAATCCTTTATTTTTTGTTCTATCTCATCAAATTTAAACAACCTAATTCTATGAAGGATTAAAGCTGTGATGTCTCCTTGCCATGTTTCTGTGTTCTGGGCTTTTCTCATGAGTTAGCATTTAAGTTCTAATGAGCTTGGAGGTTTAGTGAAGGCACAGGCAGCAACTATTTACACATGAAATGGTTGAAGGTAGTGCCTTTTCCTTAGCAAAGGGATTTTATTCTTCCTTTCAGCCACAATGAAATCCCTTCAGTCAATCATATGGTCACTTAAAGTACCTGGGAAATGGGATGTTTGATTTCAGTTCACTGAGACCTCATTTGCTCTTTCTGTGTGGGGTTAAGTTGAGCTGATGCTGGAGGGAAAATGGCACAGGCACAGTCCTGTTCAGGGTGCCAGTTCTGCTCTGCAGAAGGAACCTCTGCGCCTCTGTGTGGTAGCACGCAGAGCTCAAGGGTTACTTCTTTATTAATGCTGAGGGGCTGGCACATCTGGGGGCTGCTGCTACTCTTGTTATCAAAAAGGGGGGGTTTTGAGTTCAGTGGGGCAGAAAACAGCCTGGAGAGAATAGGAGAGTTATACAGAAAATTAGGGGTTGATTTGAGATGTAGAGAACATTATGCAGTGACCTACTTTGAAAGAGAGCAGAAGAAACTCGTGCAGATGGAATAACAACCAGGAGTGCTGCCTCCTTGCAATTAGAAAAGAGAGTAAGAACAGCATTGCATGGAAAAACAACTACGTCTGTGTTTTCTGGAGATGCAAAGCAGTTTGCTGCAAGACCTATTGGCTTGATTTTACCCAGGCGAGGAAGCTGGCATCTTCCAGTGACATCAGGGTTTGGAAGCTTTATGTTGTAGCTTCCCTCTTGCTACCGGATGGGCTTCATAGTGTTTGCTTAGGTCTGGCAAACCTGGCAAAACAAATGTGCAATCTATGTGTGGAAGATACGGGACTTTTTCGGCAGCCCTGCCAGACAGTGCATCTGATCTCTGCCCCACTGGTTGCCCAGATGCTCCTTGGTTCAACTGTGCTGGGTGCCTGTGTGTGGAGCAGTCCTGATTCCCTGGGCTTACAGCAGGGTGGTGACCATGGCTGTCTGCCTGCTCCCAGGGCCAATGCATCTCGCCACTAGTTTCCATCTGACTTGCTTCCAGGTATATCATACCAATAGGGGAAGAAGTCAGGGAATGTGTGTGTTTGTCTGTTGAAGGTTCATGTTTTGTATAAGCACCTTGGCCTCCATCCAAATCATTCTGAAGTCTGCAGCATTCTTTTGAGTCTTTGAAGAAGGACCTGGCCTGTTTACAGTCAATAAAGAAAACCCAACAAAGAGCAAAATTCAGGGTAAGTCTCCCTTGAACTCTAATACTTACTACCATTAAGAATTTCATTCATTATGTCTCTTCTTGCAGCCATGATAATCTGGCCCACAGTTCCTGCGTGGAGCCCTTTGCAATCCAATATTGATTTATTAGTTTCCTACCACAACTAATACTTCGAAAAAAACACCCAGTGCCTTAACCCATCCTTTGTTCCACGCTCTATTGGGTTTATTCCCCTTGAGATTGTCCTGAGTGTGAAAGGTAGATAGTCATGAGGAGTCCGAACAGTTCTTCATAATGAGAGACGGTTGATTTCCTCCTGCTCCATATGTTACACGCTGGAAGTGAAATCCTGTCTACCTGCGAGCGCATAGAACAGACTCTGGTATCCCAGGCTCCTTAACATTTGCAGATGGGAAGAGAAGTTCTTTCTTTGCTCATGGCCCTTGTAGAAGCAACTTGCAAGAAGTGTCAGTGAGTTCTGACTGTAATGTACTCACGTCTGCTGTGGAAAGGACTACCTCCTGAAACTGGCTTTCAAAGGTCTTTCTCTCTCTGATCTGACCTTCCTAGCTATTTGCAAGCACAGTTTGACATTTGGATAATTAAGCACATAATTTATGACTGAAAAGGAGAGCATTTTTTTTCACTGGTATCTGACCCATGATGTGGAGAGGTCACACTAATAGGAGTCCTTATATTTCATTTCTGACTTCAGTAAACTCACCCCGAATGAGGTTATAAAACTTACATTGATAAGTCTTGCCTCAGAGATATCAGCTATGGACAGTGTTTACTGGAGTGAAGTGGTACTGCTGTAGTTGGTGTGGTTCAGGATAGTCTCAAAGGGGTCCCTGCTATCCTTCCTTCTACATGAAGAAAATGCTTGTATTAAATATTCATGTGGGCGGAAATATTTTCTTTGTGGTTGGCACTGTGGTTACACTATAGTAAGATAACCCATGCAGTTCCTGTGAAACCACCCGTCTATCTAAAAGGCACAATATCCGCAGGGGTGAATAATAGGAATAGTCTGAACCTGAAATGGCTTGACAGGCCTTATTTTATTGGTCATGGCATGACCACACAGCTGAGATAGAGGGGATGGGGTCATATGAAGATGCAGTGGGACTACAACAGCACAAGCAAACAATCACCTCTGTTGTGATGAGAAGTCAGGTTTCTGGAGAGAGCTTTCCACTTACAGAAAGCCACCTTTTGCTGTGTTTCTTGTTTTCACATTCTGTGTAAGTTCAACAAGTGTACACATGCAAAGACAAAATCAGACCCTGCTGTTGCTTTGTGGAGACAGAGAAAGCTTTCATGAACGATGAGCTGCCTTGCACACAACTCAGCCCAGCAGCTGTGGCTGTGTGTGCACTTACTATTCTGTGCTGGCACAGCAGTCCATAATTGCTGTCTGGTGCTTGGCTGTGAGCAACAAGGGCAGAACTTTTGTCTCTGAGCACCCTCAGTGGGCACAAGTGGCTGGCAGCCCTTCTCCTGCTGGAGCTGGATGTAGCATGCTTAAAAAGGGTATGTCTACATTATACTTGTCCAGAAAAAGCTTAAAAGCTTTCTTGCTTATGCTGGGGTTTTTTTTTTTTTTGTGTGTGTGTGTGTTGAACTCTCTTTATGTTAGTTGTACATCTTCCCCACTGTACAGGTGTGTCTCTGTTGGTGAAGGAGGAGATGAGGGACTAGAGATTGATCCTAAACTGGACCTTTGGATACAACCCCCATGGAGCTTTGGAAATATCCGAATCCCTTATTGAGCTATAGAGCTCTGGGTCTTGGGTGCTCTAACACTGGCTACAGGAGAGATCCACAAAACCAAACGTGGTGTCTGACTGTAGCTAATGCTTATAACAGAGGCCTCTCAGACCATCTCTGTAATGTGCTGCAATCTGCTTGTGAAAAGCAAATCAGAGGTAGTTCTTCCACTGAAAATGCTTCATGGAGCTTGTAATAGCAGGGCATGCTTGGATATGACTTTGTGCTTTTTACAGCTAAGTTTTCCAAACCTCACATCTACTGAATGAAAGGTGTAGATGTGTTTGTACAGCCAGGCTATGGGTGTCCATTCTGTGCCCACAGCTCAACAGCATGTTTCTCTCACCATTTTAAATACAGTAACTCTGTTTTACCTGAGACCCTAAAAACTTTCTGCAAGGGAATCTAGGAAGGTTTCTTGGTTTTCTTCAGATGAATAGCCCCCAGATATCCAATGTTCTGTTTTGGGATATGGCTTTAGGTTGCTGTTATTTTGCATGTTCCAGTGATGCAACCAGCTCCTCTTTCTGTCTATCACAGTGAGGAATCAGCCTTGTAACATTTGCCAGCACAGTGTCTGCTTTTTCACTAGGATCGCTTCAAGTGAAGGGAAAAACGGGCTGGTTTAGGAATATGGGGTGTTCTCTGCCACTCTAGTGGTGGGAAAATTCCTGCCTTTCGTAAGTGGTTTTTTTTGGTAATCTCTTTAAAATCTCCTCTGTCTTGACTTGTCAGTGCAGAAGGGTTCAAACGGAAGGAAAAGGTGATGAGAATGAACCTTCTTGACTGTATCCATTACAGTTATGGCCTGACCTTCTTGCTGCTCTGTGCTTTGATCTATGGGGCCTGAGCCTTTACTAACCTGCCAAACAAAGATGATCAGGTCAGGTGAAGATCAGGCTACAGCTCTTCAAAGCACCATTTGCTTTAGAGGGACACTGAATGTCTAGGCTATTTTGCAGCACACTGGTGGGAAGAAGGCATGATAGTTGCTCTTTTTCTATTTTTTTTCTGTTTTTATTTCATATCTTTGTTTTTTCATCACCCAAAAAACATGCTACCAGCTGAATGGGTTTTCGCCTCTGGAACTGAAAACAGTTTCTGTAACTGATGTTTTGTTTTAAGACCACAGGAAACTATTTGTCACTATCCATTAATGGGCACTTGGCTAGCTGTTTGTTATCTTAAGAAAAATAGATGATGAAGCAGAAAACTCCAGAGTCCACTGTTTTATCCCTCCATCAAACTAACACCAAACTAACTTTCTGCACAAAACACCATTTTCATTATCTGTGCTCACTATTTTTTCCCATCCTCATTAAAATCTGCCAGAATAAGAAAGAATGAGATAAATCCACAGTGATCTCATTCTGTCTGGGAAGTGGGGGAGACTGTTGCTCCTCCCAATGGTGATCAAGTCAAGGCTGGACCCTATTCATTCAATGGGGGAAATAATTGCACTGGAACATCAGTAGGTGCAGGACTGGACTATTCCTCCCACTTTATATAGGAAAAAGTGGTGGAGAAGACAGAGAGGCCAAGACACTGACCCATGTTCCCAAACTGAGCACACAGACTGCAGAGCAGCAGTCTCATCCCCACCCAACAGGCACGTCTGGCTGCAACAGCTATGTAAATAATTTAGCAGTGAGATTTATGGGCTTTTTTTTCACTTTGGTGTCTTAGATTGCATTTAGTCACATTTACCAGGATAATTGCTCTGAACTTGTGTTCTGATGGCATGGTAATGTGTAAGAGAGGAGCTGACATCTTCATGTCACCAATTAAAAAGGGAAAACATCTCTTTTTCTCTCAAAACAAAGTGCAAATGACTATTTTTCTCCTTTTTTTTTTAATTTTATTTTTTGGGCAAGTTTTCAAAGACACGATGGAGTATTTCTCTACAGGTTAGATTGAATTTGAGGCTCTTTGGCTGTAAAAGCTCATTGCTTTGCTGATTCTCACAGTAATCAAACCAATGTGTCAGACTTGATAGTTATACTCCATACAGAAACGGATAAGCCAATTGTTTTGTTGGGGGAGGAATTGAACTATCACTTGCAGATAACCTATTTATTTTTAAAAATTGGAAAAAATTCACTTTTGTTTATTTTCTGCTCTGAATAATTGAAGTATCTCTGTTTTCCACAGCCGTTTTCTGACATGCAAATAGCAATTTATTTTTATGTGCGATAAATCCTTCCTGTGCACTTTCCACTCTGTGGAAATATGCCTTTTTTCCATGAAAATACTAATGACTGAATTAAAGCATGACTCAAGTGGGCACTGTTCTAAGCAATAATATCAAAGTTGTCACAATTGTGTGTGGGATTTAATGTTCCTGGATGATACTTGCGTTTAGTCTGCAGATGCATGAGTCAAGGCAACTGTTAAAATCTCTCCAAACCTTAGGTGGGGCCCAAATGACTTATTTTGAGGTGTTAATAGAGTCATTTGAAGACATAACAGAAAACTGACTTTAAAATGGGGCCAGCTGGGAGCATAGGTGATGTGGGCTGTTGCCTTGGGCAGCAGCAGCCTGCCAAGGGCACAGCAAAATAGTCATGTCTTCATCACTTGCTCTGCCTCTGCCAGTGCCTGGGGAAATCAGGTTTGCTGCCGGTGCCAGGGCAGGGATCAGGGTGAGTGTGTGCAGACTGGGGCCAGCTGCTTTCAGCAGTCACTGCTCCTGCCTGGCGAGTTCCCTTCTGACAGCAGGAGCTGCCTGTCCTGAGCTGTAGCATGGTTTAAGGGCATGCTTTTCCCTTGTGAACATGCACTAACTATGGTGGCTTTTTCCAATCCTGCAGGATTTGTACCTTGTGTGAGCAAGGCTAAAGTCTCTGCTATGCCCCTGCTACCATTCTGTGGTGCAGCCTGGCTCCTCATCCTTCTCTGTTCTCTCAGCTGGATTTTGATTGGGTGCCTGATGTTCCCATGATGGCAAGTGATGATAGAGTTTGGAGCTCTGACAGCTCTGCTGTGAACACAGGGTGGTTATATTTTCCAGAAGAGGATGTTTTTTGAACATTTTTTGGGTACATTTCAAAATAAAAATAAAGTAAATTTTATTACAGTACAAAGAATTCATGTCATGAGGAAAAAAGTCATCATTAAAAGTTCAGGCCCCCAGAGACATGGGCCTGGTGTTCTGAGGTCAGTGTTGCTTGTGGCTGACAGGCTCCTTTTTGTTTTGACCCTCTTTGTCCATGTAGATAAATCTTGATTATGAAATATTTGGCTCCCCTTTACAAAATGGTTGTGTCTTCCATGGTATTCTAAAATGCTGGAACTACACAGCAAACTAGAGTTAGGGAAACCTCTGAGAACAGAACCCTCTGCACAGCACAAACATCAGTTCAGAGTGACTTTCTAAAAGATGTGTTCAACTTTCATTGTTTCATTTCACGACTTCTTTCTTCACTAAGGATTCTTTCTGAAGCAGAAATACACTCCCAGCAGTGTACTCAGCAGAGAACTAAACAGTTTCCTGGGCAAAAAATGTTATGTTCCAGCTGAAAAGGGGTCCTTTTCTGGTAACCTTCACCCAGTGCCTACACATGCTCTTCATGAAGTTGTGTTAGAAGCAAGTGTGTGTACTGCAATATTGACTGGGTTCAGGAACCGAATGGAAAGTATTTCCTTTGAGAGTTTGAAAGCCAGAATTCATTTTGCAGTTGGCTGTAGGATGGATACCATTACTTCTGAAAGCAGCAGCACAGGGCAGTGCGACTGGCTTGGAACAAACATCCCAAGCAGTGCTTGCTTAGGTGGAGATATTTCTAAGCACTTCATTCCCCTTACTTACATATTCATAGAGGTATTTGTATGGGGGAATATGTTGACCATTTTTAACCCAGATTCCATTAAATATTGTCCTAACAGTCATCCAACACTGACAGAAAGTGGTGGCAGGGTACTGAGAGAGAGACTGGCAAATACACAGTTTTAAGTGAATTTCTTCTAGTAGTTATAAAAGGTAAAAGTTTCCCTTTGTTGTTCTAAAAACCAGTATTAAAGCCAGCATGGACCTTATCCATCTTATGCATCTATTTTAACAGATATTTCTGTACAGCTGGAAATTGCTAGTTCAGTGTGGCTGACCCAGAGAGCTCTCATCAGTCAGCTGATGTGTGGCTGCTGAACACATGCCTTTTTGAAACCTGTCCCAACAGCTCAGGAAGACACATTAGTGTAAATTGTTCCCTGATTTTCTTCTGTGTAATAAACCATGTATGTGGTATAACATCAGCTAAGAGAAGAATCCAGGTCAGTGGAGCTCTGTGGCTCTTTATGGTGAGACTTCAGAGGCAACTGTTTCCAGTCACTTGTATTTAAGTGCCTGAAGTAAGATTTTGTTCAGTTTTCAACTGAAATAAAACTCCCTGCTTTTGTGTATGACTGAGCAAGACCAACAAGGGGAAAAAAAAGCAAGACTCTTTAGAAAATATGTCTATGTAGAATATCTGAAACTTGGAAGAAATGTTTCCAGGCTTTCCAGCTACATGGTTAGCTCCATGTTCAGGACAAAAGCAGTATATCCCATTGTTACTGTATGTGTGTTCATTTACTGGTATTTCAGTAGTGAGTGAGGCAGTTTATGTTATTATCTACAAATATTTTTGGTTTATCTCTGGGCATGCTCCAGCACCTGAATGTCTTTCTTGTAGTGAGGGCCCCAAAACTGAACCCAAGATTTGAAGTGTGGCTTCACCAGTGCTGAGTACAGAGGAATGATCACTACCCTGGTCCTGCTGGTCACACTACATCCTCGTACTTTCCTAGTCACATGGGCCAGGAAGCCAGGATTGGCCTTCTTGTTGACCTTCTTCTGTTAAGCAGCACCCCCAGGTCCTTTTCCATTGGGCAGCTTTCCAGCCACTGTTCTCCAAGCCTGTAGCATGGCATGGGATAGTTGTGACCCACATGCAGGAATGGGCATTTCACCTTGTTGAACCTCATACAACTGACCTCTGCCCATCCACCCACTGAACTTGACCAATCCTAGGAGTGAACCAGAGGACTGTAACATCAAAGAGGCTTCAATACCTGATGGTGAACTTTAGGTCAAAGTGCTACTTGAAAGGAGAATCAAGTCATTTTCAAAATGTGTATTCTTGCTATATGGGTTGCATTATTGCAGAGGTGGATACTCTAATCCTAAGGCAGTTATTGGGTTGTTATCTAAGCCCTGGTACTGCCATGACATTGCCTTATGGCAGCAGGAACAAACCACCGAATGATGAATATTTAATGGAAAAGTTGACATATATCTACAGTGAATCATTTGCTACAGAATTGTAAATAAAACAGTGTTTTTAATTCACTGCCTCGGGCTGTTTAAGTATATTGTGTATGAGTTATGTCCACAGGGGAAAGGAGCTTAGGTTAGAGTAGCCCTGGCTGAAAATTTGCGAACATATAAATACATATTTTTATTTGATAGTGGTAGGAGTTGCCTGAATCAGTTTTTAGTGTAGGTGTGTGTGTGTTTATATGTCTTCTTAAGACCAGATGATAAATGTTTAGATGTGCCTGGTTTAAATTCAGTTGTCCAAACCCCTGATTTGTCCCCCCATCCTTTTCCACTGCCATGTGTGTGTGTTTGCATTAAACCAGTCTTCATGTAGGTGGTCACACTGTATTTTTCTGTCTTTGGGCTTCTCACCTTGGTCCAGGTGGACTGTGGTTTTTTATTTCCTTTTATTCTCCTTCACATTACTTCACACACCTCCTCTGAACCCTGCACTGAATACAGGCCTTGCTCAGGGGACCGGAAGTGCTCTGATCATAGTTTGTAAGCTGTTCATGGACACAAGTGGATGTCTGCTCACCACTAGCTGTCCACTGATGTGAGGTGTATGTGAGCCACTGAGATGCAGATGTTACAGCTGTTACTACTTGATGTGCCCACTGATCTTTGATTCTGTATCTGAGATATGGGGGAGCAAGGTACTTATATTTTTTTTTCTCTTCTTGCATTCACATTAAAAGCACAGCTCACACTGACCTTCAGTGGGAGGTGGAAATTCCTATGTTATCCATGTCCCAAATGTCCCAAAATGGACACCTGGAAAATGAAGCATGAGTACATTGAGAATGCTGGATTAGAAGGGGTTTTGGGCAACTCTGAGATGTAGAAAAGTTGTGCCCAGAGATGGGTAAAATATTTTTTCAAAGTGGCACGGAATTGCCACTACTACAAGCCTACCTTTTCAAGGCAATTTGGGAAGCTGCTCCATCTCTCGGTAAAATTTATTGTTGTAATTACAGCTCTTCTCCAGGTCGAGTGTTTTGGCTATGCCCCTCTGTGATGTTGACCATGGGCACTTTTTAGTATCAGCCCCTTTCTACACTGCTCAGTTTTAGGGTGAGGACCACTGAACAAGAGAAGTTTCTCCACAAAACAAACAGCTCAATCTGGACTTCCATGTGGATTTCTGTCACAGCTCCTGAGGTCCCAGGACTTAGCACATAGGTGTTTTTTCCTTTCTGCTGCCACACTCTCCTAATGATCTAACAGGAAGGGATTTAGGATGACAAGAGGGCCTCTTGCTTTATCCTGTGAAGCTTCCAGATCTGTGTGAGTATGCAGGAAAGCAGTCCATTACACCTTTCATTTGGATAGGTACCTTATCTCTAGGTTTGTCATCAAAGGGAAGCACCACACATGTCCCAACTTCAGTGATTGTGAGCCCTATCAGACCAGAGCCTGCTTTAACATGCCCACTTTATGTCCAAAGTTCAATTCGTCCTATACACTGAAGAAGGCTGGGAAAACACTGTGTAACTGAATGTTAGATCCTGGAGCATACAATCCATGGGAAAGAATCAGGGTTTTCCCAGGCATCTCCTGACATTTTTGGGGATAGAATTTGCAACACTTTATTTCTTTGGACTGAGGGTTATGGACTGTGCTCTTGGCCTTTCAGAAGGAAAGGAACTAGCTTCTGCAACTTGCATGAAATGGGAGGTTTTTTCCCAGGTTTTGCTCTCTGTGGTTCTGTGATTTCTTAAGACTAACTTTATTCAGCACCTTCTTTGACAAGTAGCCTCATAAGTTCAAAGAAATGTGCTATTAAATAGCACTAATATGGATATCAGTATCTAGCAAGACTGGCTTTTAAAGTGCTGCAGAAAAATAGCAAGAAAATAAGTGTGTGTGGGACCAGAAGGACATTTATCCTACTAGCAAGTCTCAGACATGCTCACTCAAACTTGTTTTGACATACTCTGAGGATGCAGCCTAATGGCAGAGATGTTAAACTTTGGCATTAAGGGAGTGGACTGTGTAAGTTGGCTAGAATGGTACCCAAGAGGTTATATTATTTTTGCCTATGGTATTTATGGTAAAGCAGCTTCATTTTTATAGGAATACATCTTATTTTATTTTCTTCTGGGACTTCTCTGTTGCAAGAAGTTGTTGATTTAAAACTATGCAGAAGTAAGCAAATAGTAAATTTCTCAGAAATGTTTCCATTCTGTTTTTCCAAATGTTGTAGGCATCTAAAAATCTCTCATTGTTCCATGTGACAGGAAAGCAGAGCAGAAGATCAACTTGGAGTTTTGGCAAACAGTGCATATTCATAGGGCCAAAGAGAGTGAGAATAACTTGGTATCACAGCAGCCAAGCAACAGATACCCACAATTTGTTAGAAGAAGAGGAACCAGAAGAGACTCAAAAGTCCTCTAGCTTCTGACTTCAAAATAGTTTGGTGGGTGAGAAATTCTCTTAAGAACAAATCCTGCTCCTGTTTCATCAGAAAGGAGAACCCTGGTCTCCAGTGTCCTAGTTGACTACCTGGAAGTAGTGGAAAAAAGTAAGAGACTCTCCACCTCTGGGTCCTGCTGACTTGGTGTGAAGCGTACATGTGGCAAGTTCCCCTTCCTCATTCTCCTTCTGCTTGAGTTCACTGGAAGTTTGACTCCAGATTGATTTTATTTTCCTTTCTCCTGAATTTCAGTCTTTTTGAGGGGGACCTGTCCCAGTGCCATCGACCATCACTTCCTCAGGCCGCTGACTCCAGCCTTTGCCTCGAAGTTCCTTGCAGGGCTTGCTGAGCCCTGAGAGGGTGGCAGTGAGAGAGGGAGGCAGCCAGAGCTGCCTTAGGCAGTGCTGCCTTTGAGCTGCTGCTGCATCAGTGCTCAGCCTGACAGAGAAACAAAATGGAAATTATTCAGGAGCATGAACCAAAGTGGAGGCATCCCAGAGGCCTTTGGCAGAGGTTTATAGATGTCAACTTTTGTGTTTCCTTGGTGAATGAGTCACTGTGGCTGTGCTTAAATCCTTAAAATGCCTTTTAAGCATTCACAATGGCATTTTTTCCCTGTTTGTGTGGCTACTTTCAAAACTAACTTCAGATACATCCAGGCCTTTGCAAATTGATGAGAAGATGGGTTTGACCCAGAAGCTGTTTAGCCACGTTAGCAAAGTCCAAAACATGATCTCATGTCTCTGGCAGGTTTTAAAAGCTTAAGGCCAGATGTTTTTAGGTGGCTTTCCCTTATAAGAGTGGGTTCTTGTGCAAATGGAACAAAATGGATGGAGACTGAACTTGCAGTTACTTGCAAAGTCAGGCTGACTTTATCCTATGAATTTGCAGTAGAAGAAACAACAACCTAAATAACATTCCAGATCTTGACTCCATTTTTCATTGCTTCTCCTGTTCTGGGGGAGCTGCTACCTTGTCAAAATAGGATGTGTGCAGAAGAAAATATAAACAAGAAAATCAAGCAACAAATGAGGTATTTTCATCATACTGAATTTTGTGGTGGAAGATGGGACTGTTCCCTGGGACACCATGTACTAGATCATGGCATGGTATGTAATTTTGAACTTTGTCACTGCCAGTTTTGTTGTGTTATTATTTGGGTGATCTGCTGAGTTGGCACTGCCGGATGCAGGTTGTTCCTTATCCATTTCTGACAGGAAACATTGCACCAGAAGGGTGGATACAGGCACCCTGGCTGCTGGGCACTTGCAATAGGAGATAATTTCCTGAGTGGCATGAGACAGCGTGGTTTGTATATCATGTAAAAAGCCGATCTCTTGCAGCATTTTCCTCTGATTGCTGAGTCCACTGCAGAAGAGTAAAAACATATGACACTTAAAAATAGGATATATCCTCAACCATTGCAAACGCCATCTGTTCTCAAAGAAACAACTGGTAGGAAAAAATAACCTTGGGTTGAAACCTTGCATGAAGTTGCCATTTAAGATAAGTGGGGTTGGCTTTGTTATTTTTATTTTTTGGAGGTGTGGAGAAGGGCTGTTTGATGGCAGCTGAAGGAAAACAGATATGTGGAACTGGGGTGTGTGCGTTACAGACGTGCAGAGAAGTCGTGTCTTGAAGACCTGTTTAAATTGTGGGACCAAGCATCACAGTGACACTGGAAGGAACTCATGCACTATTTTAAATCAGTTCGTGCAGGTGACTGCAGCGAGATCTCTGCCCACCACCAGAAGGTGGTTTCTAGGGAAAATGTCTACATTCCTAGTCATAAACACATAAGATCTAATTTTCCAATTGGACACAGTTCTCTGGTGAATGGTGTGGCTTCCTCAGCCATTCAGACTCCATCCAGACTGGTAGTGAGGAGTGAATCAGTAGCTTAGGGAATGCTGACTCCATCCCTGTATGCTGCTCCCCCAAAGCACACCACAGCCATCGCCTCTGGTAACAGGTGGAAAGTTTCTGAGTTTTGGCCATTCCCAGGAGTCAGCACTGCTTCTTCTGGCCCTGTCAGGCTGTGACTAAATGATTGAAGAGAATTTTGTTTTCACATGGTGGCAATTTGCTGTTACCCATGGAATTTCAGTAACTGGTCATACCACCTGCCCAAAGTCTGATGAAAAATCCTGAAAGCCCACTAGTGGACTTGATCACTTGTTTTGCTGTTTTGGATACCCTTCTGAGAAGTCAGGGGGGATACCTTTAGCATCTATCTGTGATTTCCTTTGGTGCTGAAACTGAAGGCAAACAGGAGCACTCACCTCCTTTACATGAGCTGATGGTTTCAGAATATCTGTGGGTTACATGCAGCTGCAGTAGCACATGAAATCAGCAGGCCTCAGTAGCAATATAAAGCCTGTGTTTTGATTGTCTTGTATGGATCAGAAACTTGAAAATGGGATGGCTGCATTTCAATGCTTCTGCCCCTGCTCTATATTAATGTGAAGAGCAGCTGACTTGTACTTAGACAAGAAACTGTGCATGAGGTAAAGGGAATGCTGCATGGTGTTTGCTCAAATGGAATAGTCATATTCCAAGGCAGTGTCCTAATCCTGTCAACCTCACTGTTTTTATGAGTTCCAAGTGGAGCAACATGGTGAGGTAAGAAAAGGGCATTTTAATGAATAGGTTTGATAGTGATATTTCTGAATAATTTCTTTTTTTGGCATCTCACAGCACAGATGTAGCTGCACTGATGTAATGTTGCTATTTAGAATTGTTTTCAAAGTGTGTTTTGAGTTTGCTGTCTGCAGTATTGAAAATTTTGCTTTGGAAATGAGTACACCTAAGGTAAAGGCTGTATGCATGCATTTTCAGGCTCTGTCTCTCTGAATTTGGACTGCCATGCTTCTTATCCTCTTATCTCCAGTCTGAACATCAGAAGATTTGAAGGGTACTAGCTTGTGCTCAGCTTTTGTGACAAGCAGATGAGGGATGACACAAATCTACTAAATGCATTCTCTGCTTTGCAGGGGAATAAGGCAATAACCTCCCTGCCAGTGTTTGGTCCTAGTAGACCCAAGTCCTGAGATAAAGACCTTTTGCTACTTAACCCAGGGAATGAGTAATTCTTTTGTGATGTGCTGCCATAGCACATTTTTGTGTTCTGACCTTAACTGTGCAGCAGCAAAACCTGGCTGTTTTACCCCACAACAGAGCAAAAAAACCACTGTGACCTGGAGGGTAAAACTCCATGGAAGCATGAGGAGTGATGTGACTGGCATAGTTCACAGTGGTGGGAGAGCAAGCTTCTAATTTCATAAGTGACAAGACAAAAAACCTCAGTTTTGCAAGAACATTTTTTTTTTGGTCAAAGTCTTTCATACTGGAACAGTGACTAATTTACCAGTCCACAGACAGGGCAATAACACCCAGCCCTGTTTGAAACAAAGTTTGCTGTTCTTGCAACACAACTCATACTTCTAGATTTGAGCCTCGCATGTGGGTCAACTATAGTTAACATTTTCATACTCCAGCAACATTTCAAACACATTGTTTTTGTCTACCAGGTCTTCCATTTCTTGGCACTGATGGTCTTGATCTTCTATGGTGGAAGTTTGATATCTCTCTCAAGTTCAAATAAAATCTTCTGTACTCTGAGATGTTAGATCAGCCTTATTATTATTAAATTTTTTCCAGCTGTCAAGCTTAATGCATTTTTTAAAGCATCCTCCTACTTTAAGGCAAAGTTGTGAAAATTGAATATGTAACAGTGCATGTATATTTGCTGTACATGTATTTGTTTGTGAGGGACCAGGACTGAGAACTAAATTCTGTTACCCCCTAAACCTGATGCAAGTTCACCCCTTCTCACAGCTTTAGATCTACCTGTGAAGTTTGTAACACTGGGCATCTTTTTAATGGGCTAAATGAAAACTCTGGTTTGGGACAATACTAACTTTTGTCCTAAAACATATGAGTTGGCTTGTAGTACATTTCCACCCTTAGCTCCTCTGTCTGCAGCCTGTCGTATTCTGTGACTTCCAACTCGTGTTTGCCATTCTGCCTAATATTTAAACAAGTTCATTAGATACGGCCATGTTTTAAAAATATAAACCACATTTTTCAGGCTATGGACCAACATGTTAAAAACCATCTGTGATATCAATTGCTCAATTCATGCTCTCTGAAGAGCCTGCTTTACTTAAGGCAAATGCTCTGCACTTGCAGAAAATAAAGGTGGCCATTAAGTACCTCAATTCACTTTTGAATATTTCAGCTAAGACTCTATCATTGCAGCTTTTATTGTATGTAACCCCCTGGGTTCTTTTGTAAAAGCGGCAGGGTTAAGTGCTTCTGTCATTCATCCCAGTTATTTGTGAGCCGAGATGTGAAGTTAGGTAACTCGCTTCAAACACATGACTTAGAAAATAGGTGATGAGAGTGGTGAGTGAAAACTAAATGAAATTTCACAGCCTGAGGCTTAGGCAAAATGTCCCTTTGGCTGTTTAGGTTAATGTCATTGTCAGGGGAGACTTCTTTTTCCTGAAGCACTTATTCCAGATGTGTTTCTTTAGCCTTCTGCTCTGCTTGGCTGACTGTAGTCTATCCTTGCTCTTTTGTACATAAATAAGTTGAATTGCTAGATATAGAATTAGGAATTATCTTGGGCTATTGAAATGGTCTCTAAAGAAGGTAAAAATACTTCTGAGAAAAAAAATTCCAGGTTGGATTTTTTAAGCCACGCTGGTATGGCCATGCTGAGGGTTACCTCAAAGTGTAGCTGTGTAAAATGCAGCGAAGCTGACATGAAAGTGAAAGGGGAAATGAATGTCGCACAAAAACTCTGTGTTTACAAAGTCACCTTCTGCACTGCAGGGACACTTTAAAGAGGAACATTAAGAGTGATAAACCTTAGCTGTAGAGCTCTTCTGAATTTTAGTCCTTTTAAACAAATTTGATTTTCAGTACCTTATGTCATGTGAGAACAACAAAGGACTCCTCAAAACAGCAACACAAAATGCTGCCAGCTCAAGGTAAAAATTCTCAAACATTTTCTCATTTTTTGCTCATTATGTCTTGTTCCTGGCCTCAGCCACTATAAGTGGTAGGAATCTTGATTTTACCATTGAAGCAGATGGGCTTTCTGCAAGTCACTGAGGATTTCTACTCTGTTATTTAGTTCAGAGAAAAAAAAACCCAAAAAACAACCTCCTCCTCTGCCCTCTCTCAATCTGGGCTGTTAGCTCTTTGGACTAATGCTTGGATGTACTCCTTGACTAATGGAATCCTACTTTCAGGTTCTTCAGTTGTGTCTTTTGTTGTGCTCCCAACCCCCTTCTCAAGAATTTGAGCACTTCGGACTTATTCAAGGATTCCTAGTTGGGGCAAAAGCAATTGCAGCAACAAACAAAACCAAAATGCTTTCAAAGGGTCTGCAGACCATGAAGAAACCCAGTGTATGTCTTCTGCACATGTGCAGACCTGCTGCAGAGCCCCAGCTCACAGTTCTGCCTGGATATGTCCCTGCCTCCTGGAAGTGACAGGCTCACAATACATGCCCCATACTTCTGCCTGGGGAAGCTTTACCCAAGCTTCTGCGTGCTGTGAACAGCCACCATCACATATTATAAATTCATTTTCTTATATTTTAACTGCTACAGTAAAAATGAGTGCTTCACCACAGGTCAGAAACTAAGTCTGACCTTAAAAAGATGTAGACTCAGTTCTTCTTAGTATTCAAGACCCTTTTTATGCCCTTGTTGTTCCATCAACAACAGAAAAATTCCTTTGCTCTTGCAAGAATGCTACAATGGGTTTTGACATGCGTAAGAATCAGGAACCAAGTATCTCCAAGTGCTGAATGATTTATGAGCATATATTTAGTTAAAGGACAGATGACCACAGCATTCCCTGTTTTTCTAATGCATTTTTTTGCAGTCAGAGAGTAAAATGTTGAATGAAGCAGAGTGTCTGAGGGCACACCTGTATAAATGAGGGCTGACAGCCTCACCTTTTCTACCCACACTCTGGCATTTACGCAAATTCCCTGCTGCTCCAAATCCAGCCAACATGGAGCATGGACAGTGAAAAGTTTGAGTCTGTGCCAGCCTGTGTACATGTACCCTTTAACTTTTCCCAGTTACCCTTGTGGCTTGGGTGTTTCTTCCAAAGATGCTGTCAGCCACTCAGAGTGACCCATTCTTCTGTTAAAGATTTTAGGTGTCCAGAATATGTGTCTTCTGTTGTTAGTTGTGGCTTCTTGCAATTCTGGAAATCCCAGTATCATTTTCATGCTAGACAGTTTTGACCATCACATTTTGGGTGAAACATGTTGCATCACACTGTACAAACTGTCTTTGGTCATGCATGCACTTGGTAGCTTTGCTCAGCCATCTGCTTCCACCAGTTTCTCTTTCAGAAGAACAGCTTATCACCTTGGTCAAACAATATCCCAGGCTCACTCTGTACTTCTAGCTTTTCCTAGAAATACCTGTTTTCATGTCTGATTACTCTGGGGTCAGAATTCTCTAACTAATTGTTAGCATCTTATTATAGGAGAGACCCACATTTCTTCGGCTCAGTCTGGTCCATTACTGGTATAAAATTAACACACTAATGTAAAACAGCTTTGGGACTGTGAAGGTCCCCACACTCCAATTTTGTATGGCTGATGTGTATTTTTGTAGATATATCAGTTGAAAATATTCATAAAATTTCCCTGTTTCAGTTTTTCTTGCAGTATTTATTTCTGGTTTGCTTGTTTGTTTGTTTGTATCATCTTAAAAATTCCCTTTTCCTATTGGGTTCTCAGGTCACCACACGAGTATGTCAGCATCCATAATAAAATATAGAAACCTCATTAAGCCACCTTTCTTTTTAAAGTAGTTGGGAATGTCGAATTCTGATGGTACAGTTGGTGGCTGACTTAACAAGATAGCGAAGTTTCTTCAGAGAGGAGGTCTGCTGCTGTGCCAGGCTGATTAGCTCTCCCATTTTATGAGTGTGTGGTCATAGCTGAAATTAAGATGTTAAAGTAAATTATCTTTCTTCACTTCAATGGAGTGTGTGGCCAAGTTAATCAGCAGCATGGAGTTGCTGCATGACACACAGAAGGCACATCTTATTGTCACCTTTCATAACAGTGACACTGTAGAGGCACAGAACTTCGTTGTTGAAAACAGTCTCAAATTTGCTGCCAATATCACACTAGCTGATCATGTAAAGATGGTCTGAATTGTGAGGTAATATTCTGCTTACTGAGAGAAATGACTGAACAGAAACACGAACTACCCTTGTATCAGCTGATGAAGTTGCCCAAGGTTCCCAGAAGCCAGTGGGAATCTGAAAGAGCTACCTTACTGAACAGAAGAAAAAAATGTAGTCCTAGGACTCAACTCATGTTTAGCTATGCTTTACTTAAGCAGCTATTTCTGTTCTTACTTTTAGGGTATGCTAGTAAAGCAGATTCTGGATCAAGATCATAATTTCTTTTTCCTAGCTAGAAAATAGTGTCCTTTTCAGTGAACCCATTTCTTTCCAGCCTGTGGTCTACAGTCTCAGGTGGTAATAATCATTTTAATATTTCTGGTTGAGAAATGTAGTCATTAATATTCTCATGCAGGACTCACAGCAGTGACTGTAAATTACATGGTACTCTGGAAACACAGCAGGAGACGTTTCCTTCCTTGGACAGTTCATTACAGGGCCTTCATCCCGTGGCATGTTACCCATATTTAATTTGCATGTTGAGTAATGTCATTGTGCCAAGTAACAAAGTTCTCCTGGCTGGTGAGAATGCCTGTCTGTGACAGTGAGCTATCCCTCATGGTCTGTGGCTTGTCCCATGTGAGAGCAGCAAGATAACAAGTCAGGGCTGAAATTTTCAAATTCCTCCTAGGGATTTGCCTACTGGTTTTAATAGGAATTCTGAAGATTAACTCTTCCTCAGCCTTGAAAGGATCTACCCTATTGTCTTTACTGAGAGCAATATAAGGGATTTCAAGAAGTTCCTTTTGCTTTATCTGTGGCCGTCAGTTTGCGTGTGAGATGCTATCACCAGCATTATGGGGGGTTTTTATAAATAATCATATAATCAGGTTAAACACTTAGTGGACATCAAAGAAAAGACCCTGTCTGAACTTCCTGGGTTCATTTTAAGGGGAATATGTTAAGCTGGGATGACTGCTTTACTGGGGACCATTCTAGGGATTGTTTCAAATAACAGTGGCAAAGAACAATGACTGTTGCTTAATCAGAACAAAATATGATACTTTTGCCTAATGAAGATATATTTAGCTGGAGCCAAGTCATTAAGTGATGCGTAAATTCATATTACAGTTTAAACTTTTGCAAGTTTCCAAATAAGTGTTAAATGAAGATGTAAAGGAATAAATGTAATTTTGAATTGGGTTCGAGTTTTTCTGTGTTGTATTTTCACATCTCTTAGAAACTATTAGACTAAGGTTTTTAATAGCTTTTCTTTTTTACAGCTGTTAAAACACAGCAACTTAATGTTCATCAAGGTGCCTCAGTTCAGAGGATTTTAGTGCACCGTTACTAGCATGTAAAAGTACAGTTTTTTCATGTGCTCCAAGTTCAGGGTTTTCCTCTACGGGCAGTTTTTCTGCACATGCTTGCAAAAGCTGTGACACAGTAGTGTGTCCTGATGCCAGTCACCTGCTGGAGCAGCAGGTGGAGGAGGTGGTGTTTTCAGGTGCTAACCCATGCTCAGCTTGTGGTTTCAGAAAACAGTATGCAGACTTTTGCTAGCACGGCACTCATCTCTGAGGTGAGTTGAGTGACTTCCACGTCCATGGAGATAAAGGCACCAGAGTGCTGGGCTGGAGGGGAAAATCCCTCAGAGAAGTAGAGGAGTTGGTGGAGTTGCTACAGGAGTGGGGGAGTGGAATTTTCCCCTCTTTTCTTCCATATTTTGAAGACGCTGTCAACATGCCATCCCCATGGCCTGGATGATAATGTTGCTCAGTGTTAGTGTGATTCACACCTGAACATCGTCTGTGAAAAACTACATCTTCTCACCAATAAACTAGCTGCTGTCTGTAGCCTTTGAGGTTAAGAAAAGCCCAGAAGTTGTGTATGTGCTGGTACAGGTAAGAGAACAAGATCAAAGACATATTAGTGCAAAATGTTTGGCATTGAACAGATCTATAGTGTCTGTCAAGTGGGATGTTAAGGTGTCAGATAAGTTTTGGCCTCAAATATTTTCTCTCTATTTTGGATCAGATGCATTGGTTTAATCATGAATGAAAACTGGAAAATGTTGCTTAGGAGATCATATATGTACTTATAGGAAATGACCCTGAGACTCTGTTACCTTTGATCAACAGCTTTATTTTAAAGTACACTCTGTGCTACCCTGAAACATTAATCTTATTTGGCAAAACTTCCTGAAGTAGTTAACCTTTATTTTGTCCTCAGAAGGTATTTGATTTGGTTTTGCAAAGAAAAAGTTGATAGTTTTGACAGACGTATAGGCTTGTTACATCCCTGCTTGTAACCCAGGGAAGGTTTGAAAGCACTTACACTTCTCATCTTTCACACAGTCTTGAGATAAGAGGAGATTCCCATCAAGCTCTTCCTGGCTCTCAGATCTAAGGTCAAAAATGTTCCTACTCTCTTACAGTGACATAATGCGATAAAGCCATTGTAGATACGAGTGTATAAATGAGTAGGCTGAGGTCCATGCTTTGCTGATTATCTCCCCAGCAGTGTAGGGCTGATTTTCCCTTTGGTCTGGGAGTATGCACACTGGGTGATTTTCCCAGCCTTGCTGCAGTCTCAGCTGGCAGAGTAACATGTTGTCATGGGGCACAAAGCCAGGTCTGAGAGTATCCATGTGCATCTTCCTTCCTTGCCTATGCATTCATTTATGCAGGCAGACAAACTGTGTCCAAACTGCTGCACAGTGAGTGGGCATGGGGGCTCTCTGGAGGCCATGGACGAATGTGGGCATGGCTCTGGCTGTATGCTAAAAAGTCGAACTTCTCAGAGCATCATGGTTTACACTTGAGGCTAATAAATGAATAAGACCTGGAGTGGAGCTCTGTGGAAGGGGACCTGGGAGTCCTGGTGGACAAACAGCTCAATCTGGGTGAGCAGTGTGCTGCTGCTGCAGCAAAGGACACCAGTGGGACACTGTGATGCATCAACAAGGGCATCACCACATAAATGGAGAAGTCATTGTCCCTCTCTAATCACTGCTTGTCAGGCTGCACCTGGAATACTGTGTTCAGTTTTGGTCCCCACAGTGCAAAAAGGTGTGGACAGGCTGGGGAGGGTCCAGAGAAGGGCCACAAAGATGGTCAAAGGCCTGGGCAGGCTGACATGTGAAGGAAGGTTGAGAGAGAAAAGGATTTGTTCAGCCTCCAAAAAAGGGGCTTAGGGAGACCTCATCACCGTGTTCTAGTATTTCAAGTGTGGCTACAAAGAAGATGGATATTCCCATTTGCAAGAAGTCACATGGAAAACACAAGGGGTACAAATTATTCTCAGGAAGATTCCAATTGGACAAAAGAGGGAAATTTTTCACAATGAGAACAAGCAGTCCTTGGAATTCTCTTTCACAGGAAAGTGGTGCATTTCCCAGTATTGGCCACTTTTAAGATTCAGCTGGAAAGGGTGCTGGGCTGTCTTGCCTAGACCATGCTTTTGCCAAAATAAATTGAAATTCTATGATTCTATATAATAAATTACTTTCAGCACCATTGTTCCAGCTACCCTGTGAACAAGCAGTGCCTGGTGTCCTGCATTACTTATTTTTTCCACCTTGTAGTCTCCCTGCTGTCCTGCATTCTACTGATATCAAGAGCAATGGGCAGAGCAGAGGTCAATCTCTCAGCTAGCTTTGTTTTAATGCAGCATGCAGAGAGAATTTTATCTGTTGGAATACCTTAACTGCATCTTAGACAGGCTCCCTGAAATCCAGAAATTCATCTCGGATGGATCGAGAAATTCATCTTGTTTAACACATGTGGAATGTGGTGCTTAGCTTAAATGAAGACTCCTCTTTCTCCTCGACTGGGAACCTCTTTAAAATCTCAGCACACCCACACACTGAAGGTCGGGCTCATTTGATGTGTACCCAAGCTCTCCCTGGGTGGTACAACACATTGCTGCCTCTGCAGAGCTTTCCTTTTAATCTGCTGTGCTGGGGTTTTCAGCAGTGAGATTATTGCAGTCTCTCTGCAACACAGTCTCTCTGTAAAGAAACACTTTACACTATTTTTGTGAGTAAAAGGGTGAATTAAAAAAAAAAAAAAAAGAAGGCATACTTCTAAACAAGCACGTGATTTGAGTCTTGAAGTGAATCCATAGTTTTGCTGAGGTATGTGTTGATATGCTAGACATATGAAGAGAGGTATTTTCTTTTATGGAGTATATACTGTCTTCTAATTCTCTCTATTATAGTAAACCACAAGTCAAGCCCTGTTCAAATTCCCATTTTGGTTACCCAGCCTTCTTTCCCAAAACGGTACAATGCTGAGTGGAGGCAAATTATTTTATAGCTGTCATAATGGAGGACACTATTAGTGCAGTAATAATGTGAGGATTCCTAGTCAGTGGAGTCAATATTTTCAGGGCCAAGTTTCAGCCTCATTCATGGGTTAGACTGAAGCTCAGCCAACAACTTAAAGGCTTAAGAAGAGCCCATTAAAATGAAGCCTAAATGACAGAGGTCACAAGAAGAGGGATTTCTGTCCTTCAGTGTATCAGGGTCTCGTTCTTTTGTTTCCGGGTCTCCTTTGATTCACACCAGTCACAGACCCAGGTCTCATTCTCAAGGTATCAAATTACTAGGAGTCAGAGATATAAATTACCTCAGTCTGAAACTTTCTTGAAACCTGAGGCATGTGTTAGGTATTCCAAGGTCTTTGCTTTAACCTTACACAAGAAACAGATTGTATTTGAGGCATATCTGTAATTAAACTGATTGACTATTTAAATATGTTACAGCTGGATAAAAATAATGTTTTTCATTCCATTGATACTTTTCAGTTCACTTGAAATGGTGATACTTCTCATATTGGCAAAGGACAAACCAACATCTCTTATGATCGCCCGGTAAAGAATGGCTTGTTGGACTAAAGTACTCATGAGGGAGACACATGATAAAGTTCCTGTTCTGCTGTTCTCTTGTGTCTTGGATGAGATCTTGGAAAATCATCAAATAACTTCTACTCTAGTACTTAAGAAGCCTTATGTGAGAAACCAGGATGATGATTTTTTTCAGAATTGGCATTTTTCTCTGAAATAGTTTTTGTTGACCAGTTTGGTCAGCATAATTTATGAAGAAAAACTTCTTGGAAATCTACAATGTGAATAGCTTGTGTAAAGAGTCCTGGCCATTACTGGAATACAAGGTACAGTTCCAGAGGGAAGAGAGATGCAAAGATGGATTGCCATGCTTTTGCAAGGAGTTAGAAGCAGTTGAAATTTGAAATGACTCTTTACTAATTTCAAAGCATATATTCACAATCCTAGCATTTTCTCCCTGCTGAAACAAAACAATTACTGTCCTTCTCAAATTCTTGTTCCACCATGTCAGTGTGTCTCCAAGTAATGCAAACCACGGACAGTCTGAGTGCCAAGCAGTTGTCATGCTGCATCACCCCATGGAATAGCCGTGATTCACCAAGTTTCAAATTTTTTAAAGATCTTGGTATCATTGAAGATGAATGTTATAAATCATTTTGAGAGCAGCTGATTTAAAGTAGAGATATTTTCTCTGAGGAGACAGATTTAAAAACACATTTATTGCAGTTTTTCAATTTTACATCAGAAACGTCTGAGCATATCCCATTCAATTTCCACTTCTTTTATCAAGTATTTATTATTTTCCCAGAAAGTTGTAACTGGGTTGGAAAGCACCACTAGGTCAATTCTTGGTTTGGTAATAACAGCCTGAAATTCCAATGCTGACCACTGAAGTGCTTCTTCAAACATCTCTTTTGAATGGTGCTGGCTGTAATGGCAATAACAATTATACTTGGAGGTCCACATGAGGTAAATATGTTTATGTAATAAGTCAGATTGGAGTTCTCTTTCACATATCTCTTGTAAATACGCCCTAGAGCAACAGTCACTGGGTAAATTTACTGTTGTGATCTGTTAGTAAGAGACCACAGATTATTCATACAAGTGGTGATTGTTAAGGCCAGCTTTGCAGGGCTAGGTCTCTGGCTGGCCAAGTGATACTGTATTAATGGAAATAGTTGTCTTTAAAGAAAGTGCATCTCTTGAACTGTTAGTGAAGAAAATAACAGGCTGCAAAGACAAGGCAAAAAATTCAACCATCACAATGTGCAAGAATGCATTGCTTAATATTACAATGTTCCACAGCTGGAGAAAAATTAGTGTGATGGTTTGCTAGAATACAATAAGAAAAGGTCACCTAGACCTTTGCCAACCTCTTCGGATCAACAGTCATTTTTATAAAATTTCAGACAGGCAGAAAACTTGTTTGGCTCTAAAAGCTGAAGGAAAACAAGTGGGCATTTGAACTGAGGTGGCTTAGATTTTCTGGAATTCTTTGGAAACACCCATGTCTAAAGTGTTAATTTTTAAGCAGCATTTGTCCAGTGTCCTTGGGCAGTACCCCATTACTGGCTCAATAAATGTATTAGTGGTGGTGTTGTGCCCCCCCAGAACAAAGGCACCTTTGCACTCTTCAAATGTGTTTTGAGTGGTGACTGTGCAGCACTAAGCACAGCTGCAGCCAAGCCACAGCAGGCTTTATACCTTAATACCACACAATTCAAAAGGTGCATTGGTCCTTTTTCAGAAGCCACTCTACTTACAAGAGCAGATGCAAACCTTATCTTAAAGGTTGAGCTCAGCCAGGTCATGTGTGAGAGCTTCTGGAGCTAGCACAGGGAAAAACTCTCATACCTTCTCACATGCCTCCCCTTAACCTCTCACACTACCTGGCTTCTGACCAGCTAGCTCTCCTGGTGGGTCTGTTTTCTTCACGTATGCTCTTCTAGTTTTGCCACATTCCAGGCATTATCCTAAAATGCTTTTCTTAATAGAGTATGTCACTCTTTTCCCTCATGTCAATCCATACTCTCAGCTCTAAAGTGCCACATGTCAGAGCCCTCATTACCTCTCAGCTGCAGCAGTATGTGTGCCATAGCCTTTGGTATTCTTGCTTATACAGGGTAGAACTTTTGCTTGGCATAGCCCACCCTTCATTAAAGAGCCATTTTCAGTAATGGCCTACATTCAGAATCTTACAAAGAATTTTAAAAAGCATTTGACAGGGTGAAATGAAATTTTTTCATGTTCTTTCACACATCATATTGGACTACAGGTTTCATCCTTTCTGTATCTTCAGGTATTTGTATGCAGAATCAGTTAAAAAATTGCCTCTCTCTTAAAAAAGTAATAATAAAAAAATTGAAAAACTCTTTTAAATTCTGTTTTCTCTTGGTGTTTTTTTCCCCTGCTCACTCCTCTTTATACATACATGTATGTTTGAAAATGCGAAATAGAAAAATAACCTTTTTTTTTTCATTTCAAGGAATGATGCCCATTGGAAAGATCTTAATTAAAATAGGAACTATTAAAAAGGACTATTTCACTTTATTAATTCAAGTTCTGCTTCTGAGAATGTGAAGGGAACTATTTTTATAAACTTGAGGTTTTTGTAAAAGCTTGTTTTTTCTGGTTCTAAAGAACTGGGTAACACTAATTTGGCAATATTGGGAAATTGTACAGTTGAAAGGATAAAAATGGTTTATGTTATCTTTGGGTTTTTACTGTTACTTTGCTTAGAGATTAACATATGAAATACAGTTGCCTTCAGAAGGCTTCACAATCATTATAAATTGCTCAAATCTTATTGTATTAACTATTTATTTTGGAAAAAAATTCTTATTATCCCAAACTTATCTCTATACTACCTGATCTTATTAGAAAACAGTGCAAAACAGAAATCCAAACCCCATGTTTCTTAGGAACTGAAACATCAGTTCCATGGGGGATTCCATTATTTCTAATACATTTGTCTGAATTTCAAAAGAGAAGCCAAATATAGTTTATTTACTGGAAAAACAAAAATTGCTTTTCAAGTAAAGGGAATGAAAGTGCTTAGGTATGATAATGCCAAATGCCCTTTTTTTTCCCCAGTGCTTTTATTCATTCTGTATGCATTTACTTCAAAATTAGAGCAAGATATCAATATCACTAGATGTATGGTAATGGAATGTCCAGAATTAGGCTCTTTAAAATTAAAACTGTGTGCCCACTTCCTTCGTGCACTTCTCTTCAGGATGAGGGTCTATTGAAACAGCCTGGTTTGGGACTTGATCTCACATCAGGGACAGAAAAGGATCTCCCACAGACTAATGACACCTGGGAAGAATCTGTGGCTTGTAGCAGAGTGGCGATCAGATAGCCACAGCCCTGGAGATCAGTAAGGAATTTATGACATACACATGGGCTCATAGTATGGTACTTAAAATGACATGTTTGCCCTGAAGTGGAAGAGAGACTTTCCAGTAGCATGCTAAAGAAATACTCCCACTATTTCTGCCATAGAGTACCTGTGAATCAGCACTTTCTTATTTCTGTGTCTTTTGAAATTTCTCTGTACAGAGCATCCTGCGGTTGGAAAATCACAGGCGTGTCTGCAGCCCTCCAGAGGAGAAAGAGTGAGTCAAAGGCCCTCAGACTATGATGGAAAACAGAGAACCAGACTTCAGGAGTAAACTGGAGAGAACTTTGCTGCCAGCATGACGTCCTTTGAGGTGGTTGCAGCTCAAAAGTGTTGAAATGAGAAGAGCCAGAGTTTGACTAGAAGACAAGAAAAAGACCAGCTCAGGTCACTTAACCTACCACATTGCGTGTGGGGGATCTATGATCGGGCACTGTCTCTGCCTGCTTTGAAATAGAGTAATTGAAGGGAGACAGTCTTCAAAGGTATCCTTGCCTGAATGGCAGCTGCTAGGACTCAGGAAACTACTCCAGCGAAGTGCTGCGGCTGGTGAGAGAAATACTCATGTAACAAATTGTAGCATTCAGGGAGGGAGTGCTTGTGGAGGGATAGAAAAAGCATGGAGAGGGAGACCAAGCTGTTCAAAGGTATGAAAGCAGCAGCTGCATAGAGTTGGACTCTTCATCCTGTCAGTGATGGAATGCCATGACAGAGACATAAAATCATGGGTCTAAGCTGCTTGGTGACTTGAAGGTGGCTTCCAGTTTTGTAATTATTCTTGGCTGATATTTAGATGCTCGAAAACCTGAAGAAACCTCCTGTACTTTACGCATTGCTTTCTTGACATGTCTCAGACACAGCTGAGAGTACTTATTTTGCATACATTTATAAAATCATGTGAGGAGGAGATGCAGGAAACAGACATATACAAAACTAAATGGATAATGTACCTTGAAATAACAACCTTTCAAAAGGGTAACTGAAATAATGGCCAATACGTTCATCATCACCTCTCCATTCTGAAGAGAATGTCAATGCCAAAGTGGTGATATTCCAGTACTCTGCTGATAATAAAAACAAGCAGAGAGAACTGTAGCTATTGGAAGAGAAAATTAAATGTGAGTAAAGAAAAACAATTTCACTTTCTTGGAAATTATCCCCTCTGTCTTCTCATCGCTTTCATCAGAAATGTGCGCTTACACCTACCACAATTTCCTTCCCCCAAATCCTAAATGAGAAAGCCCTCAATGGGTGATGAAGACATTGCAAAGTTTTAGCCTAACTGCGCAGATACTAGTTATTATCTGATGTCAAAATTCTTGTTCAGCATCCCAGCAAGGGCACAAGGTTGATAAATTTCTGGGTTTTTCCTTTAACTTCCCCTGACTTCTTAGCACTCTTTCATAATTGTGCATTTCACAAATCTCCAACTGTACCAGAAAAATTTGGTGACCTGAGGTCAAGATTCAGTTGAGTTCTGTCATCATTGAAGCCTGCTCTCAATTCTGGTTTTGGCAGGCTGTCTACCTGGCCTTAATGAAGGTGATCTCTGAGAACTCCAGATCTGAAGACATAAGCAGAAAATTCACAAAGCTAAAGCTATATCATTTGAAGGTAAATCTGAACATTGAAATATGTGCCAGTAGCTTCCTCCACAGGTTCTGGAAATTAGATAGAAATTTCCACTGAAAATTTCAGCTGCTTTGTAATGGTTACTGCTGTGGCTAACTAAGTTTGGAGTGGGTCTGCTGACTGGATTATGTTGATCCCTTGAGCAATAAATCTTGCAGTAGAAAGCAGCAGAAAGCAGGAGGTTTCTAATGGAATTTCCATCTAGAAAATTTCATTTGAGACATGCTCATCTATGGAGAACCTGATCTTTCAAACAGCCTACTCCCTGACTCCTTCCATCATATTTGATGGCACCAGGCACTTTGTGTGGTCAAGGAGGCACAGATTTCTTCACATCAGAAGGAGAAAGCACCAGGCAAGATTTTCCTCTAGAAGCAGTCATGCAACTTAGAGGCAAAATTCAGCCCTTAAAAACAGATGATCAAAATCATCCAAATGAAGTTATTTTTTCAATACTATTGTTACTGGTCTGGTGTTAGTGGAGCACTGTCGTTTCTCTGAACAAAATGAATCAGCTCCTTCCAGAAGATCTGAGCTCTGGTGCTGACCTCTGCCTGTCCCTGACATACTAGGGTTGTCATGGTGTCTCAAAGAACCGAGGGAAAAGACGCAAGAACTCTTAAATAATTTGGCAGTAAGGAAAAGGCCCTCTTGTCATAAAGTTTCCCTTAGCCCTATATAGAACAAGAGCCACCTGTCTTGACAAACAGTTAACTTCTAGTTTAAGAGTTAAAGACAGGCTCATATTCATTAAACTTCTTTTAAGAATAAAGCAATTTATGTTTCCATTGCAGAGATAGTCAGAGAAGGTGTGTTGCTTATGAGATACATTTGGCCCAACTCCTACACTTGGAGTATGATAATCAGATCTGGAGAAATACACATGGACTTTTCTCTTCTGGGAGTGCTGGACCACATCATGCTGAAATGGCAACAGCTGGCAATATATTTGATTTTCATCAAGTGTATTTGAATGATCTTTCTTACCTTGGCAACAGTATCGATGATCCTTGTCAATCCTTCCAAATGCAATTTCTCCTTCTGTTGTTTCATGGTTCCTTTATTGCAAATTCACCTGGGCCAAATTCTTACTCAGCTTTCTTTTGGGGGAAAAAAAGGCACAGAAAAGCCTCTGAGGACTTGTATAAGTGAATGCTCAGGAAAAATGTAAGCCAAAATATTTGATCTACTTTGAGCTATAGAAAACAGCATCTCTCAGTTGTCCTGTGCCTGTGCAACCACTGGTTTCTCCAAACTGCAAGTGTTGTGGGTTGTTTTTTTCATTTTCACTGTTTAAACTCTGCCATCCTTCCCTGAATTCCTTCGTAAGCTGAGTAGCAAGGTAAAAGTTCTCCCATTCAATACCCTTTTTACTTCAAAATTGCTGACATTACTGACCTTGTGTCTCACTAAATACTCTGCAGCATTTCCATCCTCTTTTGGATACTGCATTTGTAGGTCTCTCCTGGGCATTACAGTCCTATTGAAGGGCCAGCTCTGTGAGAAGCCATTGAAGAGTGTCTGTGACCTCAAAACTCTTGAATTCTCTTTTTTTTGCCTCCGTGGCTCCAATTAAGGTGTGTGGCCACTGGGCTTTTTTCACACACGCAGAACGGACTTGTGAAATAGGTGGTATCCATAAGGTTAAGAAATTGTCTGTCTCTCTTTGGGCGCTCTACTCAGAATTCCCAGAGTTCTCAAGACACCCTGAGCACCATCACATGCGTGTTTCTTGGGAAAGTTCTTGAAAGAGAAACCAGCATATGGCCACTGAGCGTTAGCCTTGCATTTTTATGTAGTCCTTATGGGAAGAGTATTGATGCTGGAGCACTTTTCTCCTGTGGCTGTGTGTACATGCAAACAGGCTCAGTCACTCAGGGAGTGCATGGGCTGTGCTTGGCGTAGGACCATACACATTATTTGGGCTGTGCCATTTGTACTGCTTACAAGCTATGTGGATTTTGCTAGAGCAGAACTCAGTAGAAGTCATTGAGAACTATTTTAGAGAGATTTGGAAAATATGCTGGGATTGTTTTCATTTTTCTCATGAAGAAAAATGCTTTGGTTAGAAGTTCTTAGAATTAGAAGACTTAGAATTATAAAGCAACCCCAAAATCCCAGAAAAAAATTAAATAACCTCATGACACTAAATGCAAGCCTTAGGACTTTCCAGGGCTTCCACTAAGTTATTTCTTCTTCCTAGAAAAACTGAATATTGCCCATATACTTTGTACGAAAGCTCTTATTTCAATGATTGCAGGATGGGAGATGAATAAACTATGAAAAAGTCATGACTCCTTGGTTGTAGGATGGGCAACTCACTCAGAGCAACAAGAAGAGGTTGATTTATGGCCTGCTGCTAATTGGAGTTACCCATAGAATTGGAATGTGTTATCCTGTAAATCGCAGAGAGACAGATGATTAGACAGAGCACAGGGGAAGATGAAGGAGAGATTAATTTGGTAAAATTAATGATTTATTCTATGATTTACTGGATGATGGTGATCCCAGCTATCCCAATGGACATTACTTTCACAAAGTAGCTAGAGTTCTGCAATATGCAACAAGAAGGTTCCCGCAAATCTGCAAGGGACTGTTATTGGCCATTTCCCTCTCTGATTTACAAACATTTGCCCAAGAAAAGGAAGTAAAACTTTCATAAGTTAAAAAAAAAAAAAGCTTTATTAAGGCTTTTACTTGTGGCAAAATATTTTAATAAAACATGTTTGGTACAAATGGTGTTCCATATCTCCCTAAGTTATTTTCTTTTTCTTTTGTGAGATGACTTTATTATCTTCCTGGATTTTTTATCATTATAATGGTTGTGGTTGGTGTAAGGGAAGGGTCTTGTGATGAATATTTTATTCTGGCAAAGATCAGATCAATACTTTGTGCTCTCTTTTTTAAATTTAATTTAATATAGGCTGCTTCTTTTCCAGGGTTGGTAACTTCCTCCACAACTTTTCTGTCTACAAGTCTTTTGCACTCATGAAAATTTTTCTCTCACAACTTTTGATTTAATATTGATGTTGTGACTTGGAAGGAGAGCTCCTACCAAGAGGAGGGGGCAAGATGAGGTGTCCAGACTTTGTTCACTCTGCAGCTTTTTTTGGACTGCATCGGGTCTTGTGAATTATGTGGACTCAGGCTTGAGTCCAGCTTGTCAGGAAAGCTGTAACCTTCCTGCACCTCCTCATAATTTCCAAGAATACTCAGGAGGAGACACAAATAGGGAAACAGAGTAAGGAATTTTTGAGCTCTGCTTCTCTTCCTGATTTTTATCTCCTTTTTCTGGCTTTGTCATATGAGGATCTTTCACACGGGTTGTGTGCTTTGCTGCACCTCTGCGTAGCAGGAAGATGAGGATAGCTCTCAGATGTAGGCTGGTGCTCATGTTGTGCCTTGCTCTCCTTTAATCTCTGAAAAGCAGCCCAAATATTCCTGGGGAATGTCTGTGGCTTCAACCATATGAGAACCCTTGTTGTGCAGACAAGGTGATGAGATTTTAAATAAATGAACTAAGTATGGGTAGCAATTGTTATATCATACCTTCTGAGGCCTGTAAAGGTAAGATCAAGATGCAGGAGTTAACAGTTCTAAAAATATCGTAAAAGAGCACATGAGTTTGTGTGCTGAAAGGAACTGGAAACCTACACATCTGCTGATATTTCAAATATCCACTAAAAGATATAAACTGTAATGGACCCTGATCCTTGATTGTCACCGACTTCACTTGAAACAGGTTTGAGCTTATGATAGAGGGATAAATTGCAAATGTATCAATTCCTTAGTTTCTCTTTTCTTTTTTTTTTTCTCTATGGATTGACACTCTCTCCCACTTCTGGGAACATTAGGGTCTCACCAAGAACTGTGCCTCTTTTGAGTCTTCTGGTAAACACAGGGGTTACTGACTGGAAACCCCCTTCTATGTCTGTCCCTCCCAGTGGATCACAGGCAGCATTCCAATAGGAAACCCCTCAGTCTTCTAGGTCAAGTGAGATCCCATCACTCCCATGCATGTGGCCAGGCTCTGCCCTTTGCTTTGCTGTTGCCTTCCACAGCGCATCAGTGGGGTGCACAAGGTGCCCTTCTGCTGTTCACTTTATGAGTGATTTTGGTAACAAATGTGTATACTAGCTCAGTACTTTCCCTGCCCGCATGGATGGTTTGACCACACATTTTTCATGTCTGCTCAGTGGGATGGCACTTGTTCATTTGTTTGGGGGTTGTTATTATTGTTTTTAAAAGTATTTTGGACAATGTTTGCCTGCACAAATTGGCAAGGGGAATTAAGAGACCTGAAATAACTTTTAACTCTATTGTGAGGATATATCCTAGAATGAACAAATGGCCATTCTGATAGATTCGTGAAACTAGAGAAGAGATTGAATTTTTTGTGTTTAAGTAGAACTCACTGTCAGCAACGATACACAGCCTCTGACTTGACTGTGTGTTGCTTATGTTGGACTCAGAAGGAAGGTCATGAAGGAAAAATGAGACCAGAGATGTGGCCAGTAAAGTCTTCAAGATACCTGTTTCATGGCTGGAAAGAATGGGACTCCTAATGATAATAAGCAGAGAGAGAAGAATCAAGGCAAGGAGGAAGGTGTGTGTGACACTGCTAGGGAGAAGCAGACCTGAGGAAAAGTGAATTTGTTGATTTACAAAGGAAAGAATTTTTTCACTGAATGAAAATACTGTATAATTTTCTTTAGTAATTTTGAAGATTGGGATATGGAAATTGAGGATCAGTCTAGAGTTATCTCTTTTTATCAATGTTATGTTTTTGTAAGAATATGCAGAGATTTCTTTCTTATAATAGGCATTCTGTATTACTTGGAAAATTATCAAGGAAAGGATCTCTGCATAAAAAAAACACTTACTTTCCATACTCAAGGTTTGCTTGGCAAGGAGAGAGAATGAACTGGTGCTGTAATGAGTTTCCTATTCTGAAAAAAAAATAGGAAGGGCATGGTGAACAAAGAAAGAAGTGTTCATAAATCCAATGTGTCCTTGAGGAGAACAAGGCTTCTAAGGCTTAGAAGATAAAGCAGCAAGCTCTGAGACTCACGGGGGCAGAAATTAATGGCAAACAGGAAAAGAATTAAAAGGCTTCAATCATTAGTAGTTTCAAAGGAACAATTTCCTTTGTTTTCCTTGCCTTAAATGGAGGTTGATGTGGATCCTGGAGAACTAGACTTAACCTTGATGCAGAGTCTGAAAAGAAGTTGGAAAGAAGCATTTGTGGCTGTTGACCCAAATGATAACCTAACAGTGAGTGTGGTGCTGCACAGAGCTGATGTCATTCCCACAGAACAGTGTTGATTATGCCCTTAAGATCTTCACAACCTCCTGGGAATACCAGAAAACATCATCCCCACCCCTCAACTTGAAAGTGATAATGGGACAGAGAGGACATCTGGGCCTCCATGAGAGTGGGGCTCTCAATCAGTCAAGTCAGTCTCTGGTTTTCAGATCTCTGTTGTTTGTGCTCTAAAGTTTGCAGTGCTGAGCTGTAGCCATGTGAATGTTGAGCTTGCTGTCTGATCTACTCTGTGTAAGGTGATGCATTCCCATCCTCTCTGGTGTGCCTGGATACAGTGGGATGAACACCCTTTGGAGCTGTCTCTCTCCATTTACTGCAGAGAAAGCATAAACAACTGAGCTGATTTAGGTTATATCAAACTCCTAACTATCTATGGTGAGAGGAGAAGAATCTAACCCAAGCCCACGGCAGGTAGGTCTGAATATGTCAAAGAAAGTAAAAACAGAGTGAGGGCTACAATGAAGGTGGGTGAGAAGAAGCCAAGTGGAAATTCAGATGACAAATCCTTACTGCAAGGGGTCTGTAATTGGAAAATGTGATCTGCGGGTGTGACTGAATTAGTGGCACTTGCTGTGATACCATTGACTGCTGGAGCCTGGCTGTCCTGTAGGACACAGAGACCCAACTGATGCAAGGGGATAGCAGGGGATTATGTGGAAGGCCATCACCCTGGTATCGCTGGATGTAGTGAGCTCCAGAACGGGTTTCTGAGAGAAAGGAGAGTTGTGGGCAGAGAGGACACAGAGGTGCTGACCAAGAGAGTGGACAGATGACAGAGTGAGGAAGTTATGGGATGAAAAGGGTGCAGCCTTCCTGAAGAAGCCTTTTTCCAGTAGGGAAATTTAGGCATGTCCTGCTGAGGGGAACCAAGTTTGTCATGTAAGGCCCAAAAATGACTTCATGAATGAGAAAGACAAGATATCAAAGAAAACTTCAGAATGATTGTGGTGTTTACATCTGAGTCATTAGGCTGAGGACCAAAGAGCTGAGCAGTCTGGGTAGACAGGAGGAGGTTTCTGGGCTGTGAGTTCCTCCACAAAAGTTGCAATATGAAGGGAGGACAGGAGTTCTCCCTAGGAGAAGCAAAATTTGGCTAACCAAGTACCTTAATGCCCTATTGGTTACTATCCTTTTTTTTTTTTTTTGCCTGTGATCTCTTCAGACACCACCTAAAACATGTTGTGCTGCCATTTCATTCACTTTTTTCCTGTGGAGTTGGAAGATGTGCCAAACCTGTTGAAGAATTCATGCACCCCAGAAGTTTATGTAACACCTGTGCGGTTTTTTTATCAATCAAATTTCTGAATATATCCACTTTTGCAACCATCCTACAAATTGACACAAGTGTCTTTATTTCTCAAGCAGGGAGAACTTTGGACCAGGTGACCCACTATGGTCTCTTCTAACATTGCCTGTTCTGTGAGGTGAAGGTGGCCACAAGATTTTCAGAGTTCACACTGTATTGAAACAGGCCAGTGTGAGGCTATGCTGGGAATGCCTAGCATCCTCCAGTGCAATCTGGAAACAGCCTCTCAGTATATCTGATTACTCTGGTCCTAAGCTATTGCCTTGGGCCACAACAGAGATGGGTGGAGATCCAACATCAGTTGCATTGATGTGAGGGGGAAAGTAGATGAGGTTGACTTGGGCATATTCAGTGTTCCCTGAATGCTAATGAAAAGAGAAACATATTTGGCACCATTACAAGTCAAGCACCCTGAGGATTTCAAAATAGTGTCCTTTTTTATAACAGTAATAAATTTGTCAGTTATGTGGGGAAACATTGTGAAAAATGAGTGTCTTTTACTGCATTCAGAACTGCTGTTCCAAATCCAGTGAGATAATGGCCAATAAAACTTTGAGCTGAGAGGTTGAGTTCTGCATTGCTAAAGCTTCATTATGTGTGGTTTTAGAAAATGTACACGTGTGCCAGAGTGTCTCATTGTTCTTTTGCTGTTTTATTATTTTGTCACTATGAAGTGGCTCTAATTTCAGCTGTGAAATGCAAGTTTAGCTTATATTGATTTTGCTGTCTGTGTATAGGTCCTTAGCAACTTTGCAGGATGTTGTTAAGAGCAGTTAGGTTTTATTTGCAGCTGAACCATACTCTACTCTTTTCCCTATCAAAACAGATTTCATCCCAGTCCAAAAGTACTTGATGTATCTTTTTCTTTTTCTTTTTCTTTTTCTTTTTTTTTTTTGCATTGTAGAGGGCTGTAATTGAGATCCCCCAGATTTTCCGAATACTTAGAAGGAGTCAAGAGCCAATCTATTTGGGCATTCCAAGGCAGAGAATGTGACTGCAGTTCCTAGAACTGTTTTGTTAAATGCCAGGCTCTGTGGTGGGGCCATAGCATTCTCTTGTCTTTATAGTATACAAATTCTCCATTTGGTGTTAGTCTGACAGTCTCCATTAGGTTCCCTGTTTCAGCTTCTAGGATAATGCAGGCTTTCTTTGTATCTTTGACAAATCCAGTAATCTCTTGTTTGAAAAACATTTATACTTGGTCAGACTGGAATACAGTCAGGAGCTCTTCTGTAACCAGGTTCAGTTTTCAGCACTCAATGAAAGTACTTCATCTCATCAGAAGTTAGCATCTGAATCCAAGTATATCACGTTGCCAGTCCACTTTTTGGTTCTTTAAGTGTTATAAATCCAACTCACAACAAATGACACTTCATGTGTAGTGTCTGGGTTTTTTTTCCTAACTGTGGTGTACAGTTTAGAAAATTATGCATAAGCATTACATATACCCATTAGCAGATCCTTGGAGGGATGGCATTTCCGATACAATGACTTGAAAAAGCATGAAAATACTGCAGCCTTTAGGATGGGATATGTGAGTATTTATTTTGTAGTGCGACCAGTGCTACGCTAGGAAAAGCTAACACCTTATGCTGGAACAAAACCAATAGACAAGGGCACGTATTTGCATAAAAAGCCTACCCAGACAAATTGCAGAATATTTTTGAACAGAGAAATGATGTGGTACCTAAGAACTGGCTTAGTGTAAACCAGGCAATGGTGTTGGCAACACCAGGGATCTTGTGAAAGACTGTGAGGACTGTGTGTTAGTGCAGCGTCATCGGTATCTCTCATCTGATCAAACCTGAACCCCTTAAGGGACTGTGGCAATTGTTTTCTCAGCATAGATGGACAAATCCTTGATCAAATTATTCTTTTGAACTTCATTGAGCCTTTTCAAGGGAGACTAGGCAAAAGTAAGACCATACCAATTTCAAAAATTATTCTAGACAGAGAAGGGCAGGAGAGTTCATCATGGGCTGCCTCCCACCATGCTCTGTTCCAAAGGACAAGTGTGGGGGAGAGCAGCAGAGTATTTTGTCAATGCCCTCTTGCAAAGGAAAGCTCAGTGTTGACAGTACACCTGCTAGAGGATCAGAAAATGGAAATCATTACTCTCCATTACCTGTCTTCTGTCTCTGACACCTTGTCTGTTTTTCATGGTTTTGACACAGTGCTATCACATGTATCTGTCCCGGGCTGTGTAATGGAAGTGCTGTATCAAAAGAGCACAGAGAAATTTGCTGTTCTCCCTAGCAGGTTACAGCATGCATGTACCACTAGAAAAACTCTTTCTGAAGTCACTTAATCAGATTTTGTTGTTGGTCGTATGCATTTGGAGAAATATCTTCAGTACTGTCCCTTGGATTGTGTACAGGCAATGAGAGGGATCAGATCCTTCATTTTATCTAAGTAGTCAAAGGCAATTAAAGGCAGAGGATTTTAAAGGAGGGAATTAAAATCAGGTTACTACTTTTGTTTTGGTTTATTTTAGAAACAGACATTAAGGTTTTGAATCTGTTTTATCTTGCCATCAGAAGCAGTCAAGTTTATCCAACTTAGTTTTAGAGAGCTAAAATATAAACCAAAAGCACTTAAGACCAGCACCAACTTTCATCCTTTTCAAGTGAATGTGTTTGTAAATAATACAGTATTATGAAACAGACTTCTAATTGTGTGTTACTGTTTCCCCTGTAAGGATGCTGCGCAGCTGCAAAATAAAGAGAGGTCCAGGTGGTTCCCTGACATCCATGTGGTTTTCATAACCGAATGGTCTTCTTCCTCTGTAACTGAGGAACTCCTTCTGTGCTCTTCTGCTCCTTCTCCCACTACCAGCCAACAGGCTGCAAACCAAGTGTCCCCTTCCAGTGCAGTCTGTGTTTGCTGAAACTCTGGTAGCTCCACTCAGGCCAGGCACTCTCCTCCTGCTCTCATGCCTGTGCGCTTTTCTGGGGACAAACAGTGGCACTTGAAAGGCTTCTGTTGCCTGCTACCACGGCTTACCACACTGCACAGCCCTGCTTAGGAAACAGGATCTGTAAAGGAGTGCCACTGAAGTCCACTCTGATGTTTTTTGGCAAAGAAGCAAAGAGGAACGCTCAGTTTGAGCATGGGAGGTTTAAAGCTTCTGTGCTGGTCTCTAAAGTCTCCCCGGGAGCAGCTGAACCTTCTGTGGGGTGAGTGGGTTTGGGTCTGCACCAAATCACAGGACTGAGTGGTGGGAAGATGGGGGAGTCTCAGCTCAGGGGACACGCCCTCTGTATCTCACTTTGGATGTATTATTTTCTGATGGAAGGTGAAATGTTCATCCCCTCTCCTTTCTTTATGTAATTTTTTTTGCTCACTGCTAATTTAAATCTCAGGCATAAAAGAAATCTTTGTGTTCAAATAAAAACATAAAGCTTCACTCTAGAGGCAATTAAAAATGAACAGACAATATATTATAATATACTGAACAATATGCAAATGCTTTTTAACTTTTTCCACAAAAATGCATCTGCAGATCTGTATGCCATTGCAGAGATTAGTCTGGAGGGATTTGATTCATAGAATAGAACAGTATACTGACTTCTGATCTTTACTGAAGTGGTGAGTAAATGGAAATACAAAACAACAAAAAAAAAACAACCAAAAAACAAACAAACAAAAAAACAAACAAAAAAAACCAAAAAAAAAAAAAAAAAGAAAACCTGATTAAAAAAGGAGGAAAACAGTACTGAAGGTAGAAATTGCGGAGAATACACCAGGAAATTCTGGAACATTTTACACTCCAAAAACACGTGCATGCACATCTGGGTTGTGAACTGCTTCGTAATTTTTATGGGATCTGCCTCAAAAATTCTGTCAGAAATGTTAGGGAGCCAAGGCTGTCACTCTTTTAGACCAGACTCTGACAGTGGAGTAAACCCAACAGGAAAGTCCCCAGGAGCCTTTCATAGATAAAGTGGGCGCACCATGTAGAACACTGATACTGCAGATATCAACAACACAGGTATCACTCACAGCCCCCAGGAATGGTTCAAATGTCCAAAAACTCTCTGAGGTTGGAAATAGCAATGACAATTTTTGTGCTGGAGTAAATGTTACCTTTACCTCAGATACTGCAACTAACTTGATAGAAATGCAGTCTTCTGCCCAGATCAAATTTGTCCTGCTGAGCAGTCTGCTGGTGGAGAAAGCCAGAGTCTGTGACAGTGAAGACCTGATGAGAGACTCTCTGTTACCTTTCTCCTCACAATATTGAATTTCCTAGTTTTTATGTCACATACAGTTGATGGTACAATAGAAAGACAAAACTGATCGTTCTCCACCTGTCATCAGAAAGTTGTCTATCTGGCCTAGGGGTAGTTTCTCAAAGATTCCTACTTTTCTTATAGCCAAACTACACTACAGAGAAAGGATTAATTAAAATAAAAACAGAATAGAAGCTGGAGAGGGAAGCTGGAGGGAGACCCATTGTGATGAGGTAACTTTTTCTTGAATTAGTGCAATTAGGTTGTGTTATGATCAGACTCTGTCATGGAAAATTAGTCCCAAAGATGACCTTAAGAGATCATTAAGCCATATTTCCTTCTGAACACAGGTGTAAATTTATCAACATCATCCTTGACAGATACATGTCTAAATCCCCCTTAAATATATGCAGAGATGGAGGCTTGAAGTTGGAGCCTCAAAACTCAAATAAGCTTTAGTGAACAATAGCAATGAGCAGCTGTGATTACTAGAATTGAGCTCATATTCTAAGGAGCTGGAAAAATCAATCGTAATTTAAATATCTGGATGTGTAGGCTAAGTAGCCAAGCCACAAAGGTAATTCAAAATTAAGCTTTGTAGACAGGTGAGACAGTAAATATCCTGGTTTTGCTGCCTTTTTCAGTTTGTTTATATGGGTTTTATCCCTTTATTTGAAAATTGAGTGCTTCTTCTGTCTTTTATAATGCAGCTTTCACTAAAGATACATAAATATCTTAATATCTTTTGGTGGGGTGGAGCACATTGTTTGGTTTTAACTGAGAATTATTTTCTACCTTCATTTCACATGGGGTGGAGATGAGAAGATGGTGGGTGGCAAGGCAGTAAGTAACCAGTTAAGCCTCTCCAACTTCTTACCTGCCTTGACATGGGTTTGTAAAAACTGCTGCTGAGAATCCTTATTTAGTACTTACTTGGGTTTATCTGGTTTAAATGTCTGGATAACTGCTTTTGTCTCTTTTGTGCTTACTATGACCTTCTTTTAAAATCCTTTCTCTCCAAAATTGCTGAGGGATGTATGGGGAAAATTGTCTGTGAACTGAAGTCTTGACTTCAGAATTAGGTCATGAGTTATTGTCTGAGAGTTTGGTCCTTAAAACTAAACTGTCAGCAAGAATCATTGAAATTGCTAGGAAATACACTGTTAAAAAATCAGCTTGGTTTTACCTGCACAGCAAAGGAGGCTGTTGTTTGTACTTTCAGCAAGGCTGGAATTTAGACCTTAGTTAGGCTTGTTTTATAGCACAGACTTAATTCAGGCACATACCTTCATCTCTCTGATATTTTGCTCCAGAGCCATTGTAGTTAAGGCTACAGTGTTTTGAACTGAGTGCATCCTTTACAGTTATGAATCCCTTTTCTAAAATGGGAAAAAAAGAGAAGTATATTGTGACTGACAGCTCAATCTCAGCTTTGCATCTAAGCAAAACCCTGGTCTACGTGCAAGGCAGGAAGTGAATTGCAGAGCTTCAGAAATAGCACAGAAACCTACATTCTGCTTGCAAAGGCACCGTTCAGCGCTTCCGCAGGGACTGTAGCTCAGTCCCCTGCAAAAAAAAGGCAGCAATCCTGGTGTGGAATAACATGTAAAAAGCTATGTTGTGATACACACTCACAATAAGACTGCCTTACAGCAGATAGGAAATCTTCTAATTGCTTGGAAGATGTGGTGGAAGGTTGCCTTAATTCAAAGGCTTTATGAGAAAATGAAGCTGAGTGTGGTAGCTTTGGAGCCACACTTTGGAGCAGGACTTTGGAGGTTCAGTCTAGTCCCATCAAACTGCAGTTAGGTCAGGTGTGGTGCATGCTAAGGGAAGGTGAGCCAGGAGCCAGTACCTTTGGGTCAGTATGGAAAGCAAGACCTGGCATTTATAGCTAATGAAAAGTGTCAAAGTAGCTCTAAGCAGGCTGAGCTCCATCTAACAGTCTGGTTTATTTTGTTTCTGTTTCTCTTACAGTGGGACTAAATAACAGTGAGTCTGTGTCATGAAATCTCTTAAAATTACATAAAAAAGAGATTTAGCTGACCCTGTGTGCTTATTCCCAGCTCCCAGAGCTGTCCCTTCCTTTCTTTGCAGAATTCTTTTATTCCTAAGGCACAGCGTGTGCAAGAATACACACATACACAATACACATGCCTGCAGATTACTCAGGTGCTGGTGGCATCACAGTGTGAGCATTAAACAGGCCAACGTGAAAGCAAAACAGCTCTTACTTCCTGCCCTTCCCATGCCAGCACATAATTAATATCCCAAGGTGTAGCATGTCCTGGTGAGGGAATTGTTGAGAGCAGTGTCATGCTGCCTGCAGCTATGGGAGGTCTGCTGGCATTGCCCAGATGAGCACAAGCACAGCATCACTGTTCAGCCACTGCAGAGGATGTCCCCAAAATATTGTGCAGGTGCAGTCTAGCCACAGGTGTGTTATCTGTGTCCAATGCATTGCCTCAGGATGATCAGTGGGAAGAAAGAGTCCACGTGCTCAGGGCGGTGATGGGGAAATACTGAAGCAGTGATAGAAAGGCATGTCCTAATTCCACCAGGCAGCACTGGTTTTGTTTTTGCATCTCTGACATAGTCTGCTGCATCAACATGCTGCTGAATCTACCAGAGTCTATCCAGGGAGTGTTAAGATCACAGAGGATTGAGCTGCTTTTTTGGGAGGCACAAGTCTCTAGCACTTATTGAAAACTTGCAGGTGAAATCTGAAAAGTCTTGAAATTTCTAGAGGATCAGTGAGAAACAAAAGACAGGCGTAATCATGCTGCAGTATTCTGTCATATTTAATGCAGTTCATAGTAAATGTGTGTGTGTAAGTAAGTACATATTCATCTCTTTGTTAAATAGTTTCTCTACTTATGATTCTAGGAGTTCTTAATTTTAAAATTAAGAGAATATATGGTTTCATATCACCTATATTTGCAATTCATTGTAGAAGAAAAGTATTGTGGTAGTTTCTGTTTGGTGCATTTCAGGAACAAATATCCGAATCTGGTTTATTCAGATCCACCAAACATATTTAGTTGCAGTGATGGAAGTTATATAATCTTTTGAAATGTCACTTTTCATTTGCCTGAATGGAAAATAAACAGCACTTTCTTTTTCCCTACCTCAAAAACCTGATAATCTGAAATTGCTTTAAAGGCTGGAAAACACCCACAAAAAGTACAAAATGTAGAAACCAAATTATCAGCCTTCCTGAATGATTAATCCTGGATTTTAAAAGACAAAAAAAAAATTCATCCCAAAAGATGATTTTTGAGAAACCACAACTAAATGAGAAGATAGCTTTCCATTGGCCTAGTTGAGTTTATTTTCACGTCTACTTCATGGGATCCTTTTCCATGGTTAGTCCCATAGGATAATTCAATGTTAAGCATTTCACTCACTGTGAAACAGGTTATGGAAAAGCAATGTAACGAAAGTTTTGTGACTTTCAGAACACATCCATTCCCAGGCCTCTCAGATTTCCTATTTGGAATGAAGGGAATGACACAAGCATGGGACACTTAAGGGCTGAACCTCCACCTCAGCTCCTTGTGAGCTCTGCACCACTGCCATGTGGCAGTAGAGCTCTAGGTTGGGTGGGGTGGTGCTACCACCCTTGCTTCGGTAGAGCCCTGCAGGGATATGCCTACAGTCCATGCTACAAATGGGAATGACATCGCCGTTTCCATCATCTTTGTGCTCCTTTCCTCACTGCGTGTCACAGTTTTCTCTGCCAACGGCTTCGTTGATCAAGGTGTAAGTGAAGGTAGGGAGTTGAAATTTGCTGTCCTCTCAGCACTGAGAGGATTGCTGTCTCTGCAACCTCTTAAATGAAGGAAAAACGTGAAATGGCTTTGCTCCCTTTCTGCAGAGAAGTCATTCACCTCAGTAACAGGGAAGGGGGTCGATTTTTAAACCCCATATCTGGGGGATTAGACAAGTAACTGCTCTTAATGTCAGCATTGATATGTCTGAGTAAGTTAGTCCCTTTCTGAAAACATAACATAACGAGCAGAGGTTCTGACTGTGAAGCTTTAGCCCAAGTGGATGAAGGAGAACAGGGCTTACAAAAGAAAGGCCAAACTTTTTATGATAAAGGAATATCTACACGTTGATGATAAAGGAATATCTACATGTTTACATCTATCAATGTGAATTTCAAGGAATATATATATGTATGTATGTATATACATTTTTATATATATGCACATTTATATATATATATATATATATATATGTATGTAATATTCAGTGTGAAAACTAAAAGGCTCTTCACAAATGTTTTGGTATTGTGCCTTAAAAAAATGACACTTTCCCCTGCCAGTCATGACTTTAAGTCAGATTATGGCTAAAAATATTAAGGGAAGGATCACCACAGCAACAATCACATTGCCCCCCTTCTGCAGAGGAAATGGAAAAACACTCAAACTTTGCCAAACTGAATAAATTACCCAGATTATCAGAACTGTAAGGAAAACCATATGTAAGCAACTCTGTGTGTTTTTGTGTCTGGGAGTGTGTGCAAATGTGTTAACTGGGTTGCAGCTCATTAAATACTTAAGTCAAAGGGGCAACTCTGAAAATATGCTCAAGAGACAAAAAATTGCTGTGGTTGTACCTTAATTGACCAGCAGATACCATGTGAAGGGTAGTGCTCACTGCAACAGTGGGGGATTCCAGTCCAGCTCCTGGGCGGGGCTCTCCTGCCCATGGTGGCCTGGAGATGGGATAGAGCACATTGATGTTCACTTCATCTTGAGCCAATGTGAAGCTGAGAAACGGCTGCTTTGCTCACAAAGATGCACTTTTACTCTGGTGTCGTAGCTGTACTTATTTGGCATAGTTTGCTCTGCCAAAGTAAAACATTTCGTTAGCCAAGGGGGGAATAACAGGGGTGGAAGGGTGAGGGGGCAGGAGCAATATTGTCACTGCTTGAATTGAAGCACATTATGCAGGAGTCTGCACTGGAAACCTCCTCTTACCAGGCTGCCCACACTGTCAGTAAAGATAGGACAGCTTTTTTAGAGGCAGTCCAAGGACGTGACTTAGAATAGTTGAAATGATGTCAAGTGCTTTGGTGAATTCATATTGCATTAAAGACTCTAAAATCATCTTATGGAGGCCCAAAGCACATGGCTTTTGAGCACTGGAAGAAAAGGCACAGAGTGCAAAGGCTGTGTGTTCCCATTGTCTTGCCATTAGTATGAGCACTTGCTTAGCTGGTTGTAGGTCCAGAATTAAGCCCTGGATTGTTGTCTGGTTGTAGGTCCAGAATTAAGCCCTGGATTGTTGTCTGTCCAAGAGGCTGCTACCACATTCTGGCTTGGATTTCTAGCTAGAAAGGATCCTCAGTTATTTTTGGGATCACACATTTTAAATAAATTATGCTTGACTGCTCTGTGCCTTTAGACTTTTCTACTTTCCAGATTCACAGATGTTTTGCAAAGGAGGTGTGTACCCCTGCTGAACAAACTTAAACCTACTGATAACAGCCTTGCTCTTCTTTACTCTCTTTTTTATGTAGGCCAGTGCAGCTTGGGCTTGGCCAGATGATCTAAGTGATATCCTGGCTCCATTAGAAGTGTCTACTGAATGATGGGTCCAGTATATATTATATCTATAGTCTGTTGATGCAGACTGAGTGCCAGTAATGACCCATGTCTGATGGTAACATGACTGGAAAAGGGTTACAGTGGCTGCCATCAGAAGCATATGGGCCTCTCTCCTGACTTGCAGGACATGCTGTTCTGGGCCCTCGTGTGCCAGTGCCAGAGAGGCACATGAGCAAGCAGGAGGTTTCAGTTTGATCAGACTGGTTGAAAACTCCTGCTGTTACCTCCAGCTTGTAAAGAGCAGTTTACGGTGAATTTGGTTGTTCTGCAGTACTCTGCTTTCTTGGTTTTTAAAGTGCAAATTTTAAGATTTTCTTGCCAACTGATTTGAAGAGCCCTATGGGCCCTTGCTCTCTTTTCTGTCTTTTGATGACTGCCACCTTGCTGTGCCCACTGTGGCTCCAGGGGTAGCAGCCTGCTTAACCACAGGGCCTTGCCACATGGCGTGGATTTTGTGCTGGTTGGTGGTGACACTGAGCCATTGCTGTGGGGAAAATCTAACAGCAGCAGCTGGTGTTAATGAATCCTACATAAACCAGGATCAAGGACAGGAATCCCAGAGCTCAGAGTGTTTTCATGGAGGTCTGGTGCAGTCTTGATATGTGAGTGAGTGGAGGAGATGAAAGCACATCTGGATAGGCTAAGGAATGCATAAGGACTGGAATTCTAATACTTAATTCAATGCTTGTGCATTAGTTGGTTTGTTTTGGTTTGTTGGTGTCTTTTTTTCCCCATCTCTTTTTAATATTTGCTTATTTTTCTGGGTAAGGAAAGATGAGTGGTACATATGGTTAGATGTCAGTCTGGTATGATTCTATTATTTTGTGTGGAAGCTTTAAAAATAAAGTGTTCCCCAGGCTGTAGTCTAGAAGTGAATGCTATGCATCAATGCAAGATAGCCCTTACAGTGAGTTACACTCTTGTTTGTTTCCCCTGTAGTTGCTATATCTCTCCTTGCTAATTTGATTTAATTTGAAACAAAAACTATTCTGATTGTGGGCAATTTTGAGCTAGGCATTCAGGAAATGGAACAGGATTAGATTTATGGAAAATACAACTGTGAAAATCTTACCAGAACCACATGTTGCTTCCCCCACCATCCTGTCAAAGTCAGGTCTGATCAGGATGTCTCCTCTGTAACACCCTGTCCTACCTGTTAGGAGGACAGATTCTGAACTGGATGATTATGGACACTGATTTTCTTTCCCCTTCAAAATTACTGTCTCCAAACTAAGGTCTGTATGTTATAACCAACACTTCAGTCTAGAAAGCTGAAGTGATTCCCAGCTGCAAAACTCATATCTCAGTTCCTGATAATGAGATAATATGTAAGAAGCCACCAATTTCTTCCATCCAAATTTATGGGATGAAAGCCTCAAATATGAGGGATATATCTAAAGCAGCTGTGGGTCTTGACTGCGTTATAGTTTGGGAATAACAGACTTGGCAGCCTCTAAGCTGAACTTGGCCTTATGGAGTGCCTTTCTGGGAACTAGTTTATTCTGTTTGTTGTACCTTCCTGTCAAATGTGATGGGAAATCAGTGATGAACAGGAGGTCCCTAATCTCCATGGATACTTGTCTCTGCATGGTGTCAAAATCTGAGTTGGCTGTTAATTTTCTCATATTTTGCATATGACTAATTTATTTAGGAAGGGAGCGAGAGGAAGGAGGTTATTCGAGATTGAAGTAAAAAATGAGAGAAAGAAAATTTGGCAGTGGTTCTCAACTGTAGCTGCTGGGAGGCCTCCAGAAGCCTGTCCCATACCTGCATCCCCCAAGCTTGTTGTCAGCTCTCATGCTTTGTTCTGTGCTCAGAGCAGGGTCTCAAAGGAACACAGCTGCTGCAGCTGCTCGTAGACCAAAAAGTGACCTTTCGAGTAGCTGAGGCATGATGCATTATTTAGTGCATTCCTGGCTAAAATGGAAATGAAATATTTTTGTTAGCAAAAAGATTTGTTTGTCCTTTCCCTTGGATGCATCCTTTTTGCATCATACAATAGTGTGCCTTGCACACCACTCCTTGGGCTTTCTTCTGGGCAAAGTTTTTGGTAAGACTCTGAAAAAACACTGACTGTTTACTAGAAGGACCCTACTAGCCAAATGTAAAAGACTTCAGTTTAGACGTGCCAAGTTTGCAAAAAAACAACTTCTATTTGAATAATGTGCAGGAGTGAAAGCTTCTTGGTGAAGTGCATGTCTTTAGACTATCAGCTGATACTGGTAAGTACCATAACCAGCTGTTACTTCAACATGAAGTGTTTTGCTTCTTTCAATTAATCAAGAGTCTCTTGGAAGTTGCCATAGCGGGGCATTCATTACGGGGATGTTTAATGAGTAGAATATTTGTCATTTGCATAGAGAGCGGCTTCAGCAGTGATCCCAGTGATCTGTGATAGCCAGGTACTCAGGCACCCTGTGTATCTATTGGGTGATGGAGAGGAGGCAGATGGGACCAATTTTTCACAATGTGTGACATTGAATTTCCCACGTGATCTTCCAGACAGAGATTCAAAGAGGCTGGAACCTACCTCTCCTGCTGACTATGAATGAAGACTGCAGTATATTTGGCTACAAGTCCATCTGCTCTTTAACTTCTTTTTTTTTTTAAATATTAGAGTGTTTTTCCTTTGAAGTTTCCAGCACCGTTTATGAAGGCTCAAAAGGGGTATTATTCATATGTTTCAGATGAAGAAAGCTGAACTGTCAAAGTAACAACTGACTTGAGAATAGCCAGTATTCTCCAAGGCATCAGCATTTAGAAAGACCTGGGAAAAGATCCTGTGGTTACCAGGAAATTTCACTGATCTCATCAAGGCCCAAAACTCAGGAAGGAGAAAAAATCTGCGCAAATGAAGAAGTGCCCAGCAGACCATGCTATCTTGTTGAAAACCCTAGTGGTAAAAATTTTTCATAAAATGTCAGGTATCTGCTTCTGTGGGATTATTTTTAGCAGTAAAAAAGTAGACGATGTAAGACAAGTGAAGAGGGATTTCATAAATAACTGCATTTCAGTTACCGGTTTGGCATCATCTTAATTGTTACAACAAATAGCACAAGATGACAGAAAATTAACATCTTTCTACTCAGACGATAAACTGCTTTTGAAAAAGAAAGGAATGAAACCCAGGTCCATAATTTTTACAATCCCAATTAACCAAAATGGACATGACTGGAAAAGCATATACACCTGAGGAGCTTCCATGACATTTCTCTGGCATGTTCTCACTGACTCCGAGACCTTATTTCCAACCACAGTCTGCTCATCCTAGTGCAGCACCCTTCAAACCAACCTTCCCCAAAGGATTCAGCAGACGTGGTCTGAGAAAAGAGCTAAGCACAAGCTGGTAAGCACTCACTGCAGGGAGTTCTAAGTGCTGTGGGATTTAGTCAAACAGTCAAGTACAACCTCCTACTATGACTCATCTGGTGTAAAACTGGTGCTAAGTATTGTACATAATTAAGACACCATTATTACAGTGAGATGGCACTTCTTTTTTTGGTATGGTTAAAGTCGTGAAAAGGTGTAATGTTTTCAGCCTTCAGAGCTGTGAAGATGAGGAGTTCTGATAGGAGTTCATTCTAAAAGATATCATGGCTCCAGTGAGTTTAGATCATAATTTGCGTTATTGCTGAAGCTTTGCATGCATTTTTCTGTTGCCTTTGTGAAAAGCTGTGGTATTTGTGAGAATAAACATGACCTTAGAGTCATGTTCATTAGATAACACTTGTGACACAGGCCTCTCTACATGTTCCAAGGGTTTTCATAATTTTTAAACCCACAAATCAAGTATTTTATTTTGAGCCACATTTTTTAAAGAGGTCTTATGGTTTTTCAAGTAACAGGCACAAAAAATTATATTTGCCATTGAATGCAACAGAAAATGTAGTGTCAGTGAACTAGAGATTCAACATTTGAACAGTGACTGTCAGCAGCTACAGAAGTATTAGTACAACATTGTCCCTACCAATGGAAAAAGTTGAACAAGTAGGTCATTCCAATTTGCTTACTTGTTCCAACTTTTTCTTTCAGAAGTCCACAAATCAACTTTGCTTTTAGTGAATGCATGATTTTAGTAAAAATTTATTATGGTATAATGCAGAGAAATTCAGCTTATTCTGTCAGGCTTATTCAGGTCATTCTAAAACCATTTGTTCAAGTTACTTGATTCTCATAGTCCTTTACTAGAAACTGCTATGGTGTTACGATATTCTTTCTGTTCATTGATTATCTGTCTGACTTGCAAGGGAGAGGTGGGAAAGCAGACTGTAAGATGGTGACATGGACCATTTTAAGGGACAGGACTTTAAAAGAACCCATTTCCACCTGTGTATTCCAATGGCCTTTATAGTATGTGTGTATGCCCTTACTGGAAAATCTGTTGGCTACTTCTTCAACCTAACTTTACCACCATTTTTCTTATAGTTTCCTAACATGCTTTTTATACGATGTTTCATGCACATCTCTAAGGAATTATTTGTGTAAGTTACAGGAACTACAGAGCCTCAGGAAGAATCCCAGGCAAACAATGCACTTGGGTGAAGACATCTCAACCACAGCCAGTGAGCCCTTTCTTTCTGTATGAGTTGAACTACTTATAATATTTTACAAGTCTGAAGATTGTGAATTCCAAGAGTCTTTCTGAAAAAATGATCATTTAATATAAAAGATAGATCAATTCCTGGTTTTTTTGCACTGCCTCTTTCCGGATGAGTTGCCAATCTGTTAGTGAAGCAGTAAATGCTCCCCCAGCAACCAACCATTGATGTTTTGAAAGCAAATCAAAAGCAGTGTAAGACTGTTGAAGAAAAGGACTTGAAAGGAAAAGAGTGAAAGATCATACCATTTCTATGGTAGCTGCAAAGTTTGTGAAGATCACAGCTGAGAGAGGGATGGGCTAGAGGTCAGAAAGAGACCAAGGGATCAAGGACAAGATATCTGCCTGCAGAGTTCTGTCCTAACATGCCTTCTTGCAGGCTCGCAGCCTAAACAGCACAACTAAAACTCTGTAGGGTTGATCTGTTAGGGGCACACCACCAGAGGTGGAATTGTGTGAGAGGATGGATAAGCCTCAAAAGGAGAGAGCACCTGTTGACCATGGTTTTTACCTTGGACTTTGTTCAGCCCCGACAGGATTTATAGAGTCTGGACATGTAAGAGAAACACTGTGCATGCCTGTTCTTTGTAACATAGGGTTTTCACTTCAGCTGAGAGGCCAGGGACCTTGCTGTGGGTGCATGCTGGAGTTGCACTCCTGATGCACTCCTAGCTGCTCTATCGTTATTCTAGCCATGAGCTCACTACAAGCCCAAAGGGAAAAGTATTTGTATTCCGCTGTGCACATTGACAGTAATTTTGTGGATGCAGCACAACACTGTAGAAAGAGACAGGTATATGGAGCATTTAGAAGGCAATAATTTCTTCTAACTTATTTATTTATTTGTTATTTTTAGCCACACTCCAAAGGTTATAGTGGGAATTGCAAAGGAAAGAACTTGCAGGCTTCACAAAACTCAAAGCCTGCAGCTTGTGCTGGATGGGTTTATTCGGCACACGTCTGTGATTATGAAATGAATTTTGAATTGCTTTTGAACTTCATCTGGATAATGATTCATCCTTTCGATTTCCCTTTTCCCTCCAGAACATCCGCCATTAACAAATCAACCAGTTGCAATGTTTTACAATCCACATTTGAGCCCATTTCTCAAAAGATCGCACATTTCCTTGAATAAACAATTACTCAGCTCATTTGCACAGAGATAAGGTCAGTCTTGGGACTGAAAAATGAATCAACAACCCTTTCTGGCAACCATCTTTGAAATGGTCAAGAAGCAATTTCAGTAGGAACATGTTAAACTGCAACTTCATGTTGCAGAAATGCAACATCAACAGGCAGCTTAAGTTTCTGTACAAACAGATATTGTACAGTCTTGGTTTGGTTGAGTTGAGCCCATTACAGGGTTTGAGCACGTGCCTGAAGATGGAATTATGCGACTGAAGTTAAGATGTGCTTAAGTGCTTTGTTGTGTTTGGCCTACACGCTACATCTGTGTTTGTATTAAGAAGAAAAGCTGTTCTACAAGACATTCAGGCATTTTAAAATTTTATTCTGAACTGGAACAGGAAGTTTTATCTTTTAATGAAATTTAGGAGATCTTTAATTCCAGAAATATTGTAATTGAGCATACTTGAAACATTGTGTGTCAGTAATGTTGAAACTATTTGAGACTTTAAGATTGAAATATTACATGTCCACATATGTTACTAAATTAATTAGAAGCAACTGTTAACTAAGCATTCTGAGATTGCCTGGGTTGTGTATTACCACCCCCTGGATACAGAAAAGAGCTGTGGTCTGGTCTAGCTTCTTGGCTGAGATGCAATGTTCCATGAACATGCTTCTCAGCTGAACAGTAAAACAAGGATATTAGTCTGTGCACAAAGTAGACCTGGACCTACTAAAACCCACTCAGTCCAACTGGATTTAGGTAGGGGCATCTCAAGTGTCTTGTACCAGGTCTTTGCTGCAAGTGCTTCAGAAATGCAGGGCACAGACCCTTTACTTTTGCTTGTAGGTGGTTTGGGTTTTCCTTGGCTTGTTGGGTCTGCCTTTGATGTATCCAAGACCATTCCATACTGTCCAGGAGCCATCATAGTTTGAGCACAGCACCATCATTTTCATCTGATGCTGTATATGATAACTGAGCCCCTCTGGAGCTGAGGGCTGTAGCTCTGCAGCAGCCAGCCAGGGTGCAGAGCTAAGCTGCAGCTGCTCAAAGTCAAGCTGGGTCTTTGCAGGAACTTTAATGTTACCTTAAAGCCTATTCAGCAACGGATATCCCGCTACCTGAGGACTGCATCCTGGCTTTAAACTTAAAAGCTAAAATTTGCTAATCAAAGCTAAGCATGTTTTGGTAACTTCTTACTATCTATGTTACCATAATCAATTGTCATTTTCTTGAAAAAGTTTCAGTATTGTGGAATGAGCCTTCACTATAAGCAGACTGATGCACTGGGAAAAATTCAAGCAGCTCTGTGAGTATATAGCAAGAATGATAGACAAAGTCTTACCAGACTTTGTAATATTTCTTGTTCTGCCTGTATCTGGATATAGTGGTTGTTCAAAAGTGAGTAGATATCTGGAAATAGTCTATGAATGGGAATCATCCTCTGTTCCTCTCTGTTTTCCCTGCTCTTCAAGTTACAATCTCTAATCTCAGTCTCATTGCCTGACAGATCAAGTAAGTTTGATCCCTAAGCCAAGGGCTTATTTGGGTAGGTGGGCTTAAGAAGACTGAAACAATTGCTTTAGAGAGGAAACTTTCTGTGGCCAAGTCATATGCTACCTGTGGTGAAATTCATTCAGACAAATGTTTCACCTAAAATGGCCTTTCCTGCTTCGTCTCTAGGTAGTTATGGCTTTGCTTGGACGTCCTGCCCTTTTCTTTTGGGGTTGAAATAAATATCTGAGGTTCACAGTCTTTGTGTCCCTATCAGCTCCTGGGTCAGCTGGCCAACAGAGAAGTCATCTAATCCCATTTTTGAGAGATGTTCTTTCATCTTTTAAGGCCTCAACTCCAGCAAAACCTAAACCAGTAAATTTAGCTGGAGACTGTGAGTATTGCCCCTTATAACAGACCCCTCTGCCCTTGCTTGGCTCCTCTCCTACTCTTCCTGTAAGAAACTAGGGCAGTTTCTAGTATCCAACCAACAGAATTTTTTGGATTCAGATGTGAGTAAGAATAGGAGTGGGAACCTGGATTCTATGTTCATAATAGTAATTATTATTACTATTATTATTATTATTGTTATTATTATATTTTGCTGCAGTTACTACATGGTGTGGTTATATTTCTGTTGGAAGAAACAGAACAGCTTCACAAATGACTATAAAAAGATGTATGTCTTTTCCCGAGCTTGCATGTATTTTACTGTAATCTGACACTTACTCTAAGAAATACGTATTATATAATTGGCAGTGGCAGACATATATTCTGATAGAAAAAAAAATGTATTGAATGATACACTGTGTATCACTGATGGTGACTTGCAGCAGTATTTCCATAAAAGTAAAGGATAATTTAGAACTTGAAAGTCAGGCCTCAAAACCAAAATAAAATGTTTTTCTGTTTCTGTACCTAGCCTAGGATATATCTCCCCTCACTGCAGACATCAGCAGTGTAGACACATATGGCAAAACCCATCACCCCAAGCTCCCTTTGCAGTCAATACAGGGAGCAGGCACTTTTAGGCCGTGATTCATCTGACCTATTTACATGTCTGCTGTAGGAGGAGATGAATCACTGCCTAGACTAGATCTGTGCGGAGGATAAAGGGAGCCTAAGATGGCCAGCACAGATGTAGATGCTTGTAAAGATCTACAGTTTGAATTTAGGCTTTCAGTTTGGAACAACAATTTTCCAAAGAGTAAAATTTCCTAAGCTGTGTTTTTCTAGCAGAATATGTGTATATGAATATATACATCTATGGTCTTTTTCTTCCTACAACAGAAACATTTGCAACAATATCTTTTGAACACTGGCCCTATATCCTCTTCCAAATGTTCTACCATCTGAAGAGCTGCCATTTTATCTCTCTCTGCCTCTGCCCCTCTTTCACACATACCATATTTCAGAGCTCGGCCTTCTGAATTTTCAGCATTAACTTAAAATATATTCCTTTGTGTGTGGTAACCAGAGCTGCTGTTACACACAGATGTATTAGCTGGGTTTGTTTTTTTTTTTTAATCCAAAGCAAAATATGCAAACAAAAACACCAAATGAAGGTTTCTGAAATTTCCTTCTGTTTAAAAATAACATTTTTATTAGTTTGGTTTTTTTTCTTCTAGTATCTGATCTACTCTGCCTGCAGCCTTGGTGAGGCAGAGCATCACAGGAAGAGGAACACAAATTCCTGGGAGACAACTACTTTTGCAGAGGAAGGAGGAAGACAAGACTTGATCATCTAAGAAAGAGTGCAGGTTCCTAAGTGAAGCTGTGAGATGACAAGAGTTGCGTTATTATGTATTATTATGTATAGAAGGCCAGAGTTGAGAGTCTGGTTTCTTGAGGATGATGTCCTGGCAGGTACTCTTGTGCACATGCTGTAGTACAATGTTCTAGTGCATCTGTACATCCATCTACATTGCAAATGGAACGGGAGTGATATTTTAAAAAAAGAAGAAAAAAATGAAACCACTCTGTTGGAGAGCTTTACAATGCTCAGCTGCTCCTGAGGAGTGCTTGGTGTAGCTACAGCAGGCAAAACATCCCTCCCATCTAGTCACTGGCACACAGCACAGCAACCCATTTATGTGAGCACCTGGTTGATCAGTTTGTCTGTGACAGATCTTGGCACACCCTCTCCTCTGGCTGTAAAGCTTTACTGACTTGTGTGTTTTTTTCCGCCACAAACTCTTGTCTGGCATGGGAGAACTTGGAACAGAACAACTCTGGCTCTGGCAACAACAGGAAAGTACATTTTAGATAACCCTTTATGGTGCAAGCTTTGCAGCCATTTAAGGGCTTTTCTGTAGGGTTAGAGGGGAAGAGCTGTCCATCATCCAAAGTCTGTCGCTGTAGGAAGGGTGCCTGTGACTGCAAAGGTCTTTGGCAAAGTCCACGAGCATCTGGAGGCAGCTCTGAGAAATGGATATGGGCTCACAGTTCCCCCCAGGGTGCTGTTCAGAAGAGAGCACTCTTCCACCGGTCATCCCAGTGCATCATTCATTAAACATAATGCCCTACAGGTAAATCAGGGTTTTGTGTTTTCCATACCCCCTCCTGCCTCAGCCCTGACGTCAGTAGTTTGGAACCACGGAAGTTAAATTAAGGCCAGTGCAGTCTAATAGGCAAGGGATAGCAAATGCTAAGAAGTCAAGGTAATGAGAAAATACCTGCCATCTGGAGCTGTCATAAGTATGAATTTACATCTCTCCACACAAAATAAATAAATCACAGCCTGCAAAACATTGCTCTCTCTGGATGCAAAGTCCCCTCCTGCCGCTGCCACCAAAATTTTTGGCCTCCCCACTTTCGCGGGGCCGGTGGCTTCTGCCGAAAGCCCCAGGGTGACGTGTCTGGGTGCGGGGAGACATCTGCAAGCGCTGCCTGTTCAGGCGTGATGGCTGGAGAGCAGGGATCTGTTCTGCTGCATCCACCCGCTCCAGTCCTCGCTCTGACGGAAAGTTTTCCTCCTGGCTCTGACAGCACTGCAGCCACTTGGGGAAGCACATGACTTCCTTGGGAGACGATGTTTCTTATTTGTGTTGCAGGCCTCCAGCAGGCATGGCACCGAGGCAATATTTATATCAGTTTTTGTAACATCGTCGCAGCAGCTGCAGTTTTGGGAACTGAAGTGCTGGCTGGAAGTGGGAGAGAGAGGCACAAAGCACAACACGCCACACAGAAATGTGGATGCAAGGGGGGAAGAAAAGAAAAAAAAAAAAGGAAAGGAAAGAGAAGAAAATTGGCAACCAGCCTCCTCCCCCAGAAAGCTCATTGTGTTCCCCAGTGCCAGGGGTGTTGCTTGCCCTCCAGATGGTTACCACAGGGCCCATCTGTGTAAAAGTGAGTCAATGGCAATTGTGAGTGTGATGGGATCAGATCTGTCCCCTCGGGATGCCTGCACTCCTGGGGGAGCAGGACAGAGGAAGGGGAGTCCTCCAGCCAGGCGGCTTTCTATGCTACAAGCCAAACAGTGTTCAGCAATCTTCTCATACCCTTCAGCTGTGAGAAAGCATAGTGCAACGCTTGTGTGCAGGTAACCAGGCTGCCTCCAAGGCTGCTGCAGCCCCATGCTGTGCTTTGGCAATCGGCAATCAGCCCTAGCAAGCTGCTTATCCCACCTACAATGCCACAGTGGTGCAGCCATGCTGCTCCCAGGTGCCCAGCTCAGATCTCTGACCCACACTCTGCACGTGTCCTGACCTCTGTGGAACTACCTTGCTGCGGCTGGGAAATCCCCAGGGAGGTAGAATAGGGGTCCTGTCATCCAGATGACTTACTTGCTGCTTCCTATTGCAGGTATGTGACCTAATTCTCTCCTTTTCTGCCCTCTGGTAGGAGGCAGATTTCAGACTTGATTTCAGTGGTGTTTAGCCGGTGGAGGTTTGAGGATTCTCTGGTGCTATGGGGCTGGAAGTCACAGCTGCCTGAAAGACAGTAGAGTTGTCTTCACTGTGTCTCCTTGTTCCTTCATCTACCCTGCAGCAGAGGCAAGTAAGTACCCTTGGTGGGTGCCACGTGTGCAAGAGGGGCTCTCCACTGCCCATGCATGTTCTCAGTAGGTAGTTTCTACCTCTGCTGCCAAACAGCGGCAGCTGGCAGAACACAGGCCTGGATTCTTCCCTGTCCATTGCTTTTTCTCCATGTAATTCCACTGGCCTGTGGAGTTATGTCTGATAAAGGAGGTGTCACGCAGTCTCCAGTTACCTTAGATCTTGATGAAACTGAAGAAAGTTGACATGAAGCTAAAAAGCTCCCACAAGGTGCAGCCCCAGACCTGTCAGGTGATGTACATTTCATCATGGGCAAGAGCTGAAGGTCATTTGACCCAAATATAGCTGTGTAGTGCAAAACACCTTCATTGTCCTGGACAGCACAAGGTCTCTAGAAAAAGCTGGGCTGTCACTGAGCTCTCCATGTTCATGTGTCCTGCAGTCCTCTGAGAGCACTGCTGTGAGGACCAAGCAGGGGAACCATCACTGTGTCTGCCTGGGAGGACTCCTGGAAACCAGCACCTGAAGCTGCATCACAGGCTCCCTGAGGCAGAGACATCAAAGACTGGCGACACAGTGAGCATGGCTTCTTGGACTATGTGCCTCAGAAAATCCCCTCCAGTCTCCCATTTCATATGCTTCTATGCCATAAGCACTCCTACTTTGTCTCAAAAAGAACTGAAATTTCAATGCCCAAGTTGTTTCCTTAGCACAAACACCCTGAAATGCTCCTGTGAGCCGAGTTGGGGTAAGAAAGGCAGGGAGGTGAGGGAGGAAGAAAAGACATGCCAGCTGTGGTAGCAGATTTCTGAGGTGGCATTGGGAGGGCTTGGCAACCCTTTCAGCATTGTCCTATTGCGACAGGAAGGAGGAGGATATAGAGAGGTTACTTAAAAGCCCACAACATTTTCCCTGCTTCTATTGCACTGCAGAAATTCTGCAAGGGAGAAGAAAAATAAAAAAAGACTATCTGAAAAGAAGGTACCCTTGATAACTAAAAGAGCTTCCTTTTAGAGCTTACTTCTATTAAATAATTGCTACATTTTAAATTGCTGTTTTCAGGGGCTTTGGGAAGAAGTTTTGTTCTCAGTCATTAATATTTTCTTAGATGGATTGCATGGCTTTTTCACTGCTACATGCTTACACTGAAATAGATGTGAAAGCAGTTTTGAGTAGCTCAAAAAGAAGTCTCTGATCAGCCTACATCTAAGATTTCCCTTAAGGATGTTAGTGGGAGAAAAATAAGTGGATAAGTGCTTTTTTCTTTTCCTTTTTTCCCTTTTATCCCCTCTCTCTTCCCACTCCCTCTCTTTTTCTCAAAAGTGGATTGTCTGGGTGCAGGAGTTAGCCCTGTAGATATTGGGTGTTTGTGTGCATAGGGACAAAAATGCAATTCTCCACTTATCATCCACAGACTGTTGTAGGCTGTAATATTTGGCTTGATTGCAGTATGACTTATAATGTCATTTTTATTAGGGAGAGGTAGTGTGTGATGCACTTTCCGAAAATATAATTTGCTATTTTGGATTCAATAATGCTTTTGTAGAGGATAAGAGAGAGTGAAAGATTTTCCAGTTCTTTTACCTGAAACTTCCTAATGTTTTTAGTGCCCTGCTTCTCCTAGGCAAATACTTCTGCGTTAGACTTCCCTCTCCTTCTCCCGCCCCCTCCTTCTTCTCTTATTCATGTGTTTTGATGAACACAAAATGCCTTCCAATCCTTAGAGAGCTGTACTTATCATTAGACTGATGTTTTCTGCCTCTCAGATTTTATTTATGTAAGTCTGAAAATGTGTAGCTCACTGGCATCCCACATTGCTTTTGGCTTCTCCCATCTTGCACGTGCCGTGCTAGCTCATGTTTGCTTTTTCCTTGCACTCTTTCTTTCATGCTATTACAACTTTTTTAGTACAGGGTGTCTGAAACGATGAGCACCAACGAGGAGAATAAACTTCCTTTGAATGGGAGAAGAGCCATCCCACCAAACTACTCCAATGATGAAGAAAATGAGGTTCCTGAGATGGAAGCTTTTGGATTGATACCTAGAGGATTTAATCCTAGAGGTACAGTGTACAATTAAGCCATAAATCTATTTTTACATCTTCCATACTCTTAGCACAGGTCTGTGAACAAAATCCAAACCACTTTTTCCTTACATCTTTCCAATTCAGACAGTTTTTCTTGCTGTTCATGGGAAAACCTACTGAAACCACCTGTGTGTATAGAAGCGTCAGCGTGGGTTATGGGTACAGAAAGTGAGAAGTAAAGAAGCTGAGTGAACAGTTATCAGCTTCAACTGTGGGACTAAACTGGGTTAAAAAAAGGCAAGAATGGGTTTTTTGCAGTTTGATCACAATCACAGAGTCTCTTTAAAAACCTACTGGCTTCAGGCATGGCTGTGGCAGCATTGGAGCGAAGGGCCAGAAGGAGTCTGTTCTCTTAATGGCCTGTCTGATTTATATGGCCTTAAACTGCCTGTGAAACTGCTGCAAAATGTTGTCTGGTAGGGAAAACTTTTGCTATATATGTTCAGCTCACTCACAAAAAATAACATGAGACTAAAAGAATACCCATATGATTATTTATTCTCCTGTGAAAAATGTTTCAATCATTTGGCTGGGGAAACAAAACAATATCATGGTAGAGAATAGACAAATCAAAGTATGTTTCCAGTGTCAGCTCTTTGGAGTCAACCAGAAATAAAAAATATGTAAGATCTGGTTTAAAAGAAAACAGGATTAAATTCTGAATGACTCATTAATGAAATAATGTTAAATTTTTTGCCTATTTGAATTGAACAGCAGAACTTGTTGAATGTGGCAGCTCAGGGTAGCTGGATGTAATATTACTTAATGCTCATAGGGGACTTTTCATCTAGAGTTGAAGGAGTGCTTAATAAATGTGGACAAGAATTAATTACTGAATTTCACACATTGGGAAACAGGCAAAGAGATTTTAAGTGACAAGTTGCAAAGCATTTTTTCTGTAATCCTAATCAGGTGCCTTAACCACACTCCCCTCCCCACACACCCCTCCCTACCCCCATCTTAATATACACACAGTTCTTTCAGAAGCATTTATTTTCAAAAAAATAATGCCTGAGCAAACCAATTGGCATTTTAAGACTGCAGAGATTTTGCTTGAACCCATTCTGACAACTCTGTAGCTTTGGGGCAAGTGTGTGTGTTTAAACTCTCAAATGCAATGCAGTGCAGGTCTCAGCTAGACACTGTTTCAAACCCAACGTGCTCACAGAAACTGGAGACGTATAACTGTGAGATACCTTAGAAGGAATGCAGCCTGTAGCTAAAGCCCACCAGTACCAGGAGAAAGATTCCTGTTGCTTTTTGATGTGCTTCACATCCGGCTCTGAATGAAGTGCAGTGCTCGTGGGTGGCAGCCTCCTGCTTTTCAGAAATGCAGTGGAAACTTAGGAATGTCGGTCAAGTGAGTTGTGGCAGGAGCCCGACATGTCCTTAAGGTGATGCTATTGTTCAGAAGAACATCTCTTGTCCAAAGCAAGTGTTTGTGTGGCCAACCTGGCTTTGGAACTGGTATGGCTGAAAAACAAATCTGTGCATAAGAGCGAAACTCTTTGTACAGCTGGATCACCTCTGCTGTGCAATTCTCTCCAATGCTTGTAGCAAAAATATGCAAGGGGTGAGCTGAAAAGACTGTAGCAGCGTTTCTGTTTGGGTGCACATCAGCTGTGATCTAAGGCTGTGGTACCAGCTGATACAAGTCTGGTCTCTGGACATACTGTTTGGGGTGGGTTGCTTAAGTCACCTGTCAGACCACGTTAAAGGTTTATTGCCCCATGGAGCTTGACCTGACATTCAAGAGCTGAGCTTACCCTGGAGCACTCTCAGTGTTGTGCTTGGGAGATAAAATGATTGTCCATGGGCAGAGCAGGAGCAGTGCAGTGCGATGAGGCTCTAGAGCTGGGAGCACATCCTGGCAGGGAGCTGCTTGTGACACCTTCCCATTCCCCTGCACACCCCTACACTTATGGGCTGTCCAGATTTTTCTGTGGTGGTTCCCAGATTTTGTTGCCATAACACATTGAAAAAAAGCATGCAACTGCTTTTATCTCTGCTGTTACAACGGAGGTGTTTTCTAGCCTTTGGACACCTGATAGAAACATCTAAACACCTGTGTCTTCACCTGTGTCAGATTGTAGTTAACACAGAGCCATCCAGTGAGTGGAGGTGAGGGCACAGGTTGTCCGAGAGTCACTGGATGTCAGTTTCACGGTGATCTGTAGCCTTCTCTCGGCTCCACCGACTGCAGCAACCAGCCATCAGCTGGCCACAATAAGTTGTTACATACCAGGCTCACATCATTTAGATGCCTAAATTTAACTGAATTCTGCCCTTGATCTGTTCAGTGTAGGAGTCTACAGCTGAGCTAGTCACCCTCGTTTCCCTTGACAGCCAACAGAGAGAAACAGGCATTTTTAGGGTGTGATTCACTTGACCTATTTTAGCTACTACTCTCGGATGAGGTAAGACCCTGTGCTTGCCTAGCTCTCTGCTGACACCCACTTCTACTCGGCTGAATCACAGCCGGGCGAGCACGGCGGCTGCCGGGGCCGGCTGCGTCCCCAGCCCGGTCGGTGGGCAGCCTGCTGCTGGAGCCGGCTTGCCTGCGGGAGGAGATGCTCATGAGGGGGACGGAGCGCCCCTTCGGCAAGAAGCCTGTGTCTCCGGGAACATCCCTGTGCCGTGTCCTCTCCCTGGCTCGTCCTGGCCAGCTCATCTCACCACAGTGTGTCGTGAGTGGGCTCGGTGGGAGGACACAGCCCTGTCATCGCACTCTCCCTTGCAGAGTCCGGTGAGTCGCCAGGCGTCTGTGCTTCCCCTGCTAGCGGAGTGATGGGCACTTCCTTTGGAAATTCATGCTATTTTTTGTAGTAATTCAAAGCCCTTCCTCTCTGGTTGTCTAAGGAAACCTGATGTTTGAAACCTTTTTATTCGAAAAATTGCTCAACCTTTTGCTCCTTTATTTCCCTGCAAGCTTAGCATTGCACAGGCTTTAAGAAGGCATCACAGTGTTGCCTCTCATGCAGCAAACCTACTTGCACTGAACAACAGACCAGGCTACAGGCAAACTCTCAAGTGGACCTGAGTTCAAAGGAGGTTTCGACTTGCCACCTGTCCCTCACAGATGAGCATTGCCTGGAGCTTTCCTTTGGATCACACCCTGGTGCTGGTCTTAGCACATCCCATTACCCTGCTCATGTTTTGCTCTTCATAATTACCATTACTGTAATTAGCACAGGCTCAGCCATGGGTTATCTTCATCTGGCAAGCTTAATGTACATTTTAACACTGAGACCAAAAATGAAATGTGTTCTTTGCAGATGTGTATGGCTGTATTCTGACAGGAGCCGTGTAAAGTTCTGTGATAAAATGAAGGAAATGCTGAACTGAAAGCCCAGGGTGGCTTAGCTTTGCAGTTCCTTGGAGGGGCTAACATGCAGAGGAAGGGTGGGGTCACTATTGCCTTTTATTGCAAAACAGGAGATGAAAACAAAACAAACCCTCAGCTCTGTTTTTATGCCTCCTTGGAATGAGGGAGAAGCTGAGCCAGTTTCTTATTGATAGCTTCACTGCTCACAGAACCCCAAAATACACAGCTTTTATGTGTAGTGCTTTCGGCCCAGATGGGTTTGAAAGATACAAGGAGAGAGATTCTCCCCTGTCCCTGCTTTATCCCTGTACAGAAAATTCCTGCCTAGTGTAATTCAATTGTGAGTTTTGTCAGCATTTTTGAGAGAGCATTGTTAAGTTTTGCAAGGAGGGAGGTGAAGACATGCCCTACTTCACAGAGGGGCAATGAGAATGATTTCTGAGCAAAATGTTTCATACAGACATCTCTGTAACTTCAGCCAGTGCTAGTCATTGGGTTTTTACAGAAGTTACTACAGAAGCCTGGTGAATGGAGCAGAGAAAAACAATAACATTGTCATGGAACTCTAAGCCTGACTCAGGATTGAACAGAGTATTCTAGCCTTTTTGCAGATTAGGGTTAGCAGGACGCAGATGGTTTTGGGTTCAGTTATGCAGGGGTGTTCCATGAAAGGTTCCTTATCATGCTGTGTTGTCAGGCATATTACTTTCCTTCTGTTTCCTAAAGGACACGGATAAGGATCTGAGGGATGATGCAAGCAGAAGTGAGACCTACTCCCATTGCCATTACTCCCCTGTCTCCCATTAGCTGTTGCCCAGAGTCCAGGCTGGAGCAGGAGAAGGACCATGCTGACCATGCTTCCATCCAGGCAAGGTGCTGCCTGCAGGGCTCTGCTGCTTGTCCAGAATGGACAAGTTAAACAATTGTGCTGAGCTTCTGTGAAAGGGGCCACATTCAGCCTTCAGTAACTTGAATGTCTGACTTGTTTACTGAGCACATCATTCTTGCCCACAGTGTGCTTAGTAGAAGGCCAAATTAGCCACCATCACAAGTATACACAGCTCCACCAGCTGCTGTAAATGTGCAGCTCTTTTTGCCAGGCATGAGTTTGGCTCTGTCACTCTAAGTATAAAATGCAGGAATTAGCTTGTTTCTAACTGTCAGCACCTGGAAAGACAAGCTGAGAGCTGCAAATCTAGCTTCACTCTGCTGTCTCTCTCCTGGTGGTGAGTAGTAATGGTCCTGCTCCTCCTGGCAGAGGTTTCATGATTATGTGCCTAAGCATGTAGGCGAAAGAACAATGTCCAGTTCATTTTCATGTGGTTTCTCATAGTGTGAGAAGGCTCCCATTGTGAAGATTCATGGTGTGGTACAGTCATGTAGCTTCTGGTGACTGCAAATGCCTGTGGCTATCCCAGTGCCACCCCACACTGGTCATTTGCTGAACAAACTACTTATAGTTTGCTATAACCCTTTAGACAGCCTGAATTTGAAGGGAGCAAAGCTTTGCCTGTGCATGTTATAGATACCTACTGCTGCTTGCCTGTAACTCTATGCTGTAATTATATGCTGTAATGTTATATTTAGTTTTCATAAGAAGACATTAATAGCAGTGGAGGTGTACTGAGAAGCTAAGACAAGACACATGCAGTACACCCAAACTTTATCTAATACAGGCAATCTAAGCTCTCAGCTGAATACAAGATCATTAACTGCCTCTCAGGCTCCTCAGCTCTCAGTACAGGTAGCATTTTGCAAAAGACATATTTAAGTGCCACAAAGCCCCTGTGAATTTGCATTTTACAAATGGGGGGCTGCAAGAAGGGAGACACAAGCCCCGGCCATCAAAGTCCCACTGCTTGCTCTAGTAAACTTGTGACAGCAAGGCCCAGACTTGTGGGAAGCCAATGCCAATGGAAAGATGGCACCAGATTCTCCTTGGGGTCCTTTAGCTTCCAACACTTAGCAACCTGCTCTTTCTGTGGTTGCTCTCACCATGCACGAGGAGCCTTTTAGCCTGTGAAAATGGCAGGTGGACAGAGAAGTGTCTGCCCATAAGTCTCTTCTCAGACAGGAGCATATAAGCCCCAGACAGACCCAACATGTTCCTGTTGCGTGGTGTTCCTTCCCTGGAGAAGGGAAGGACAGAGCCTCTGATGGTGTTGATACCAATACTGGCATTTCAGCACACTGACTCCTTCCCCCTCTGCTCCTTTACGTGTCTCTGCAGATTACCTGCGTGTTGTGGATATTTATATGTTCAAGGAGCCTCACGAGATCAACAAGCAGGAGCACCACACTGACAAGTACTACAACCCCAGGCTGATAGTGCGTCGGGGGCAGGCTTTCCAAATCCAGATTGACTTCAACCGACCCTACAAGCCAGAGACAGACCAATTCTGGCTGGAGTTTTTGATGGGTAAGTGCCTGGCAAAGGCTGTGTCTTATCAGCAAAGGAATAGTCTCTCATAAACAGGAAAACAGCAGAAATTAATGGTTGGGTCTTTTCCTGTTATGATTGATAAACCATAGAAACAGGCTCAGCCATGGGCAAGGAAGTGTTTTTCTAAACAGAGTTTGAATCCTTTATTGAGAAAATCAGCAGAATTTCATGTGAGAGAAGAAGGAGCAAAATCTGGGGGTTTCTATTTCGTAAGAAGCTGTACTTTTTTGAGCTTTCAAAGTTATATCTGGTTAATGCTGTATGGCAATGCTGAAAGGTAGGTGGAACAGGAAACCTCTTTTGTTAGTGTTTAGGAGATGTAGGGAGGAGGAGTCTGTCGTTTGAGGTAGGAGAGGTGACTGTATGAACTGAGAAATCAAAATATTGATTACATAAAGAGGGGAAGTTACACCGGGTGGAAGAATCTTGCAACTTTTCAGCCTGCATTTACAAACAACTTAGTAACAAGAGATAAAGTTCAGCAACTGTAATTTGAGACCAGAAACAGAACCACAGAATCACTAAGGTTGTAAAAGACCTCTAAGATCATTGACACTACATGTTAGCCTACCACTGCCATGTTTACCACCAAACTATGTACCCAAGTAGGGGTGGTGATTTCACCACTTCCCTGAACCGGCTGCTCCAATGCATGACTGCTCTTTCAGTGAAAAGATTTTTCCCAATCTCCAATCTAAACGTCTCCTGGTACAACCTGAGACTATTTCCTCTTGTTCTATTGCTTGTCACCTGGGAGAAGAGACCAGCCCCCTCCTTGCTACAGCCTCCTTTCAGGCAGCTGCAGAGAGTGACAAGGTCCCTCCTGAGCCTCCTTTTCTCCAGGCTACACCCCCAGCTCCCTCAGGCCCTCCTCACAGGACTTGTGCTCCAGACCCTTCCCCAGCTTGGTTGCTCTTCTCTGGACAGCTCCAGCACCTCAACATCTTTGTTGTAGTGAGTGGTCCAGAACTGAACATAGCATTTGAGGTGTGGCTTCACCAGCGCTGAGAGACTTACTCAGGATGATATCAGAGACTTTCTTCATTTATTGCCAAAAGAGAGCTTTTTTCCTCTCACTGAGAAATCTTCATCAGAGACCCAGGTCCTAAAGTACCTGTTGGCTCACTGAAGGCACGGGACTACAGAAGGGCATAATCTCACTAGAAAAGGAGAGAAGCTAAAGGGTTTCCTGCTATGCTCCAAAGATAGCCCCACCAAATTCTGGTCCCTGCAACACAACTCTGGGAAACACTCAGCTTTATCTAGATTGATCTGTGAGTTTCTATGTTAAGACATCAATGTTCCCCTTATAAAGTCTTTAAAGTAGGTTATAATTGATATTTTAATTTACTTTCCTGTGAGATGCAGATCTGAAATTTGTAACGTGGAGTCTTTTCCATCATTGAATTATGATGATGTGGCCATTTATTAGATTTGTTGCCTTCTAAAGCTGGATGGGCATTTATCTCTTAAACATATGTGCAGTGAAAATGTTACTGTCTGCACTTTTTTTTTCATGGGTTTCTTCTTTCTAATTTAAATTAGGGTTGGAAGGCATGTTATGACAGTCCAGTGAATGATTGGCTGAACAACCACAAGTGCCTTTAAAAATTTAATATGCATAAATATCATTAGTTCTTTTGGGATTTAATTAAATTCAAGATTGTTCCCATAATCTTTATATGTTTAAAACAAACAGCTGTATCAAGAAGACGTGGAAAATGGAACATTTGTTTTTTATTGCACTCTGCGTGGTTTGCATTTGTTTTAATCAGATATTCTATATTGGAAGAAGAAAATTAGCACTTCTTTTGACATTGCACAGTCCGCTCAAGAGAACACATTCACTTATTTTTGTGTTGCTCTTTCCTAACACATCCATCCATGGTTTGTACTTTGAATCTTTAAGTATGGATAAAAATACTCTCATCTTCAACCATGATAGGAATGGGGTTAATACAGCCTGAGTCAGGGGAGTCTCTGCAATAAACACAGCTCTGAATGACTCCTTTGGAATGATTTCCTGAGTGTGTGGTGGAATTCCCCTCCCTCTTCTTCACTGTTGCTGTCCTTCCTGTGAAATGGGATGGGTGTCCATGCGTGGTGGCTGACAACTGGCGGCAGATACAAGAGAGTGTTCAATGCTATTGCCCTCCCCTGTTCTTTCTTTGCTTCTATGAGCACCTCTGCCCTCATGTTGCAAGGACTTTAGCTTACTGAGATTCAACTGTGAAGTGTTCAAGCTCCTCTTCTGAGAACGGGTCAACACTCAGCATTCTGCAAATGTTTCTCTTTGTGAACACATGGTGAAAATGCAGTATGTTTGTTCTCAGAGGCTAGCAACAGGAAGCAAGACAAAAACAGTCCACAGCAGAGAAAGAAAATTCAGAAATTAAATGCTTGACTCTTGCCATTTCTCCTTTTACTACCGAGTCCAATTTTTAATGCTGAGAAGAGAAAGGAAATTTCTCTTAATTAGGAAAGACAATGCTGGCTGCTGAATGTCTCAGTGCTGTGCTTTCAAACCTTTTGTCAGAGGGAGCTGTGGCCATTTTCATCCCATTTTTTCAGTTTATCTTCCTGAAGAGCTGGCTCTCATATCTCATACTGTCTGAACAAGAGAACGCAGACAAAAAGCTCTTGCCCAGGCTGCCTGTGAGCAAGAGAGAGAGGCAGGCACCTCCAAGCAGAGTTTAACCCTGCTGTCTTAAAGTGGGATGAACTCTCTTCTTTATTTTTTTTCTTCCTCTATTGACTCTCTCTCATAGACCAGACTCTGACTTTAAGAACACTGAAGGCAGGGAAGGTGAATCCTGCCCTTTGGTACTGTCAGGCAGAACCTATCCCTAGGGAGTGGCTCAGACAACAGCCCTGCAGCAGAGGCAGCTCAGAGAAACTTTTTGTGCTGAAAAGAGTATACCTCCTAGGAATGTGCTGAGTTTGGGAGATTAAAGTGATGGACACACAGAAATATTGGCAGGCTGTTGTAAGATGACCTTTCCAAGGAGCACTCCGTGTGCCTGAGCAGCAGATTTCAAATCGTGCAGCAGAGCTGTTGAATAGAATAACCTAGATTGGAGGGGCCTCTGGAGGTCTCATCTCTAGCCCTTGGTCAAAGCAGGTCCTGCTTCTCCAGCATCTCTGGGTCTTTCCTCATGAGCAGGTTTTGAGTATCTCCAAGACTGTGGATGTTTCCCCAAACAATGTGCACCAGGCTGTCCTGAACTGCAGAATATTTTGAGTGGTTCAAGGTTCTATTCTCATACGGTACAAAGCTACTCTATAGGGATGGCTGGCCTTGGCTCCTAGGGAATTCAGCTGAAGTTGGGAAAATCTGAAGTCTCCTTTTGCAGGGCTGTGCCTGCAGTGGGGGCTGTTTATACAACAGTGTCTATAAAGCTATTCAGAAGTTATTAGTTCCCAGCTCTGAAAAAGTTCCCAAAGTTGACATTAATCCATCACGGAATTTTTATCCATTAAGGACTAATTTTGATCCTGAGAAATGTGACAGTTGTAATGGATTGATCCTGTGGGTGTGCACAGAACTATTCTATTTCCGTTATTCCCTAAAATTTTCTTTCCTTTCTCTTTTTTTTCACTCCTATTTTTTATTCTTTTGCATCATTAAAAAGATGATTAATGAAACAAGTAAAGCAAGTAGAGACTGCTTAATCCTTCTAATTGATAATGAAGCAAGGATACCTGGGACAAATACTTCTGTCATGTGAAACAATATTTGAAACACTCAGAGAACAATCTTTAATTGCAATCCTTTTTAATCCACAGCCCATTTAAATGCCACTTCACAGAATTCATCGGTTAAATTGTATAAACAAATATATACATATATATGTGTGTGTGTGTAAATATATATATCTGTGTATATATATATGTGAATATATAAATAATTCACCCCAATCTCTCTTGAAAGTCAGTTTTACAGACATTATTCTGTGATAGTTCCTTACGACTGAAGTGGTTCTTGCTTTAACAGACTGTTTTCTGTAGAGTCATCCCTGGTGAAATTTACTGAAATGCGAACATGTGAATTATTATAATTCAGTTTTGCACATAATCCTTTATTAAATTAGGACCATAGTTGCCTGCCAAAGTATGGAACACAATGAGTGTGCCAAAAAATCCACATGGAAAAATACCCACTTATAAAGAGGAATTAGATGTCATTCCAGTTCTTGTGCTGGACCTCAGCCCTGCCACAGTACCTATGGTTTGAGAGCTGCTCTGTCACCACATATTTCCTCCATTTCTGCCTATTTCCTGGCTGTTACAAGAGGAAAGGTGAGCATTGCCGCTTGGGTGATACTTTTTTATTGGTCTGGGGTTGTGATGAAAAAGTCACAAGTGCAGAGGCTGTGCTTACATCTAGTTCCCCACAGTGGGATTAATTCCAGTTTGTTTGGAGCCTCAGTGAACCCAGAGGAGCCAATGGACTCCCTCACCTGTCTTGATCTGTCCTGACTCCTGCCTTTGTGGTGATGGGGATATTTTGTGTTCTTCGTCATTTTCCACAATGCAAGGCTTAGCCTGGCTGAGCATGGCTCCCACACCTGGGACAGCCAGTTTGGTATGGGTGCTGCAAAGTTGCCACTGACACTGCTGCAGCTGCAGGGATTTCTTTGAAAAGCAGGTGTATGATGAGATGGGCTTATACAGCCTTCAATCTTGCTCTTAGTAGTAGTTTCCAGTACGTGGCTGTAAATCCTTGAAGGGTTGATGAGTTTATATGGTGCATCCTGACTCTAATGATGTATTTCCCCACATCCTCATAAATTGCTGTCTATTGGTGTTTTCCTTAAATAGCTTCATAAATCCATATATATTGGTCTAGCCCTAAATGTTATTATGGACGTTTTATTCATTGACACACTTCTGGAACGACCACAAATTCCAGTCCTCCAGGCTACTATCACCTTTCCACACGTGTGCATGTGTGGACACCCACGCACTCGTCCATATGCTCTCCTCAGGCTTCTATAAATCATTGGCTTCTGGCCTGAGATCAGGGGAGAGACTTACTGCTCCTTTTTCCACAGTCTTCCAAAGCCGGTTCCAGAGGGAGAGTTATAAACACATCAAAGAAGCTAAGAACATAAATATGTTAGAGCTGGTCCCATATGGCTTATTTATGTGACACCAAATTCCCACTTGTAGTCAGAGGGATAGCTGAGTTCAACTAAATAACCAGAGGTCCAGTTCAGGATATGCACACCAGAATCAATGGAGCCCTTCGTACTGTCCAACAGTGTCCACTGCCTTTCCCTGTTTTCACAGCAGAGTTGGGCCTGGAAAGATTCCACAATTATTGAGGTTTGATGATTTTGTCAAGTAGTAATTCTGCCTTAGTGGAAAGTATTGCTACCTCTGCTGTCACCTGTCTTCCTCAGCAGCCCTGGGGCAGAGCAGGTGGTAGCCAACAGAGGCGCTGGAACATGAGATGTCCCCCAGCACTAGGGATGAGATGTCAAGCTGAATTCTTACTCTGGATAAAAGTTACTCTGTGGAAAACTTTGGGTCTCTTCATGTTTTAGGAGATTTCTTGGCACTATCAATAGAACTAGCTGGTCTAGAGGACGCATTGTGTTGGTAGGTAACTCAGCACTGTGAGTTTATTAGATCCTTGTTTCACAAAGAAGTACAAAAAAATTGACCAGAGATACAGAAACACCTGATGGTCTAAACTTGGAGTCTCTAAAAATAATTTATTAGCAGCAGAACATATTTCCTAGAAATTGCCTCCCAGCAGACAAGAGACCTGTTTGACAGCTCTTAGCAAAAAACAAATCTCTCCACTTTCTGAACAAAGGCATTGGGGCATGTTTTTCCTCCCCTCTGGAATTCCCAGCTGGGCCCCAGAGGAGTAGAGAGGAGGGAGTCCCTTGAGGTGGTCTATGAATGCAGTATTTCATGCAAAGCAATCTTTATTAGGCTTACTTTTGCACTGCTGCAGCAGCATCAAGTGGTACCTAAAATCTGGCTGTATTTTTTAGTGGTTTTACTAGCTAAGGTGTGTGGCTCTGATGTGTGTTTTACAACTGTAAAGTACTAGAAACATTCACTGCTGGGACAGAGTGGCCAGATGTTAAGGATTCATTATTGGAGCCATGAGCAAAACTTCTTTAAAAATATTTGCGTTTACTATGTTTCCAAGTTTGTATATAGTGCTTCTGAAGGCAATGGAATTTGAGGGTGGTAGGAGCCCAGATGAGATGTTAGAGATTTAGAGAGTACTGCTTTTGACAAAAAATTGTTTCTTCTTCTTGCTTCTTTTGATTGTTTTGAATTTTATTAGAGCACCTCTTCTGTTTCTTTCTAACTTGTTTTACTCTGTGTATCCTGTCCTAAATCCCATTTGCTATCACCTGTCTCCAAGGCTGCTTGCTATCAAAAGGCTAACCTCTGCTACACTCTACAGCCACTGTACTGGTGACTTCCAGCTCAAACTTATTTATCAACTCATCACAATTATTATACTTCCATGGATGGTGTTGAAATAGATTTTTTACCCTTTATATGAAAGATTGTATCTAGATAAAACAGATGAACTTATAGGAAAATTGTTAATTATTGCGTGTAATATATATTCCAAAGGGAGATAGATCACTTGACTCCTTGAAAAGCCAATCTTCCAAGGAGGGTTCCTAAAAAGACAAAGGCTACTGAGATACAGGTCTATTCACCTCCTTCTCTTCTGAGGTATCCCACTTCCATCAGGAAGGAAATGTCCTGGGAAGCTCACTAGATCTCTAATCTCTGTGCCACCAAACTTTCCCTCCTTGCTGCTGGAAGTAAAGCTCAGCTGTGTAGGACCTATCCAAGAGCACCTGCTGGTCCCTCCAGTGTCTGTGCCAACAGCACAGCACTGATTCAGCCATGGCATTTACGAGCTGTTTAATGCACACACACACACACACACACACAGCAGTGTGCATGTCCACTGGGGATCAAGGGGAAAACTAAACTACTGTAGTCAGGAGCTTCCAGGGACAGGATAGAGAAGGAGAAGGAGGAGGAGGAGAATAGAACCGAGCAAGCCCTGGTTCCTGCTAGTCACTTGTAAAGAACAGCAGCAGAATTGAATAGCTGGAGGATAACTGCTCATGTTTTGACAGCTGAACTCACTGTACCCCTCATGCTCTCTCTGTTGCTGTAAATCCCTCTGTGGTGTGGCAGTTTTACCCAGAATTTAACACAGCTTGCCTCTGTGCCTGATGGGCCCAGAGCTGACATGCTAGGGAGGAAAGGCATGTGTTGAAAATAACTGACTTTGAACACATGTGTGTGGCCACAGTTCTGTGGTTTAGATGGCTCATTATTTTGCTGCTACATAAATAGATTTTGGCAAGCTTTAACAAATGCTGCATTTTTCTCTTTGCCTCTGTAAAATGTCTATGTGTGACAGGGGACATTCCATGCATTCCCAAATCCACGCACATTGCAGTCATGGTGCCTTTTGCCATGTAGTTCTTTACTCATGTATTTTAAAATTTATTTTATGAACTCCTTTAATAGCAATAGCAGCTACTTTGCTCCTCTTTTCCTGGGTGTCTGGAAACCCCAAGAAATGTAGAGTCAAGCTGAGCTGCATCTGAAGTAAGAAGGAGCTCTAGGACCCCAGCTTGGTTAGCTACAAATACCAGGATGGAATAAGAAAGGATAAGAAAGAAGTATCAAAGGATTGCAGACCTGTGCACTGTGCATCAGGGGAAATAGATTTGTTTGTGCCATTAAACATTCTGTACAAGGGAGGTTTCTGCAAAAATTAATGCCTTCTGGCAGCATCATGCCTCAGGACCTAGCACTGAAATGCAGAGAGTTGGAGGCCTGAGGAAGGGGGTCACTGTGAGTTCTCTCCTGTCCTCTCCTGCTTCAAAGGCAGGACAGTGAGTAACTTCTGTTCAGTACATATCTTTGAAGGAGCCTATAAAAAAAAAATCACTCAGTACAGGAATCTCCAGACATAATGAGTTCACAGGTTGGATTTTCCCATTTCCATGTGCTGCTAGAGTGAGCAGACAGGGACATCCCAACAGCATGATGTCACACAATGACTTTGTCTGCCACAGAGCAATTTGCTGTGAGTGACTTTGTCCTCGTGTGACGGCCAGGGCCTCCTACACCCAGAGCAAATGTGAACACTGGAGAGTGAGGCAACCACAAAGAACTGGCTGTGGAGCATGATTCAGGCTGCCAGCTCCTGGAGCAAATTAGAGTCAGAGAGATCCTGAGCCAGCTAATGCTACTGGCATAATGTCAGCACCCTCCTGTCAGCATAAAAAGGGTTTATCTTGTCTACATGTCCCAGTCCTGACATGCACTCAAACTGCCTCCTGCCTCTCTGTGGGTTGGGTTAGCACCAGAGACCCTTCAGAGAATGCTCTGCCAGGCATTCACAGGCTTTTGGTAATGAGTCTTTGGATAGTATTGAATCTTCTTCCTTAGAGACTCAGCCAGAGAATGAAATCATCATTGCATGTTACTCCTTCTGAGAAAGGGCCAACGTTGCAGATATCCCAACTATGAGCCAAAGTTGGCTCTACCTTTCCCTTGCAGCCAGAAATGTGTGCTCAAGATGTAGATAAAGGTCAAAAGGCCAAGCCATCCTGATAGGACTTCCCTACAAAGCTGATAAACATGCTACTGAGCCTATGTAAGAATTATTTGGCCAGCAACCTTAGCATGCAATGCCAAAGTTACTCAGCTTTATACCACTCTAGTATCAAGACAATATGTGTGTCTATGAGGCTATAGTGTCACATTATGAGTGTGGCTGATGCTGTCAGGTGTCTAGATATGTATTTACAATTCAGCTCCACAAGCTCCTGACAGAAGTAACAATTCCCTTACTCTTTCATTTACATCCCCTATTCTTCCATCTGCGTTTGGTTTGGTTTGGTTCTATTTCAGAAGATTAGGGAAGCTGTCCCCTCTTCAAAGAAAATACTGGAAATTGCTCACTGTGCTCTTGAAGGCTCTGCCCATCTTCCCAAACTTCTTTGTGGGTTCAGGATTTATGTAACCGTTAGCAAGAACCAAATCATGATTGTCTGTCAGAAGCAGACTATGTTCTCTTGTATTTACTATTTTTAACACCCGCAAAGTATCCTGGCTTCTAGGATATCCGTCCCTGGCAAATCTGCAGGGGCTATGTCTGCAGGGATGCAGAGCGTCCCTAGTGCCCCAGAGCACCTTCTCCTCATGGATGAGCAAGCTAATGCAGTGACCTCTTACTCTGCGGGACCAGCTGTGTGAGGCTCTGGGCTGAAAGAACCTTGCGACTACAGCTGCTCCCCTGTTGAGCAAAAGGTATATTGGGTGTCTTGTAGCTTTGCTTGTTTGGAAGGGAAAATGGGGTTTTGAGTTTTCAGAAAAAGTCACAATATCAGAGGCTTGGTACATTGCCAAACCTGCTTATGAGGTACCAGTGGCAGTGGTCCCATAAGGATGTCTTGAAAAGTTTTCATGGCCTCTTTGAGATCCTATCTGGTTCCTGTAGGCAGACTTTCTGGGAAGTGATTCTGCAGTCTCCCCATATACACGTGGTAAACACAGACATGGTGGTGCAGTCACTGCCAGAGCACAGCTTCTCCTGTCCCCAATAGGCTCCTACACTGACATGCAGCTTCCAGCAAAGACAAGGATGTCAGTTCTTAACGGTGTTAAAATAGTAATCTCTTCCCCCTCCCACCTCTCTGAAGGAGGTAGGGGAGGTATTTTTAAAAGTAGCACTTGTTAACAGTTTTCAAGCATATCAGTTCAACTACTTGGTTTCCTCTGATGCTTTGTTTGCGTGGACTGCTTTTTTTAGAAAAAGATTATGTCAAAACTAGAAGCAAAATATCAACTGTAGAGGCAAGCTGGGTCATACACAGTTGCACTACAAAGAATGTGTTCAACTCCCAGATCTGTTACCTCTATAGGTTCTTCTCTCTACACCGGCTTTCTTTTGATGGTTTATATTTGAAGTGTCCAGTGCTCTACCTTCTAGTGTTTTCTATTGATTTTGTTCTTATTCTAGTTCTTTATTCTTCTGTAGGTCTTTTCCTTCCATTGTGTTCCTCACTGATCTGAATGAGTTTCATGGGTTACAGCATCCCTGGCCTGCGGGGCAAAGTGGGCTATTAATGTGCACTGAATATCTGCAAAATGAAAATTCATGTGCTCAGAATAGTCTCTTGGATGAAGCACAGTAGCCTCAGATTTCTTAGAAACACAAATGTCATGGCAGCTTGCAAGTTTCAGATTTAAAGCTGGAGTTGTCCTTTCCCAAAATGTAGCAGTATTCAGATCTGCGATTATCTCTACATCGGCAGTATAAAAATAAGCAAGCAAGAAAATGAGTTTAATTTTGAAGTTCTTAAATAGTAGGAATGAAAAATATAGAAGTCTGTCCCTCCGTCTGCCATCATTGCTTTTCATTACCCTATTTTTGAATGAAAAAGACTGACTTTCAGCCTAAAATATGAAATGAAGAGTAGATTTGAGAATGAGATAAGGAACTCATCCTTCTCACAAGTGTCTCTTCTGTCTGTGCTTCTGGTTGGTTTCCAGATTTAGTTTGGCTCTACCTCAGTTTCAAGGGGTGGAGCCTCACACAACTTTGAATCCCAGCACTGTACGTGTTTACATGTAGCCTATCCGTCTAGCTGCCTTTAGAGTTGGCGGAGTAAAATAAACTCCTCTGGGGTGTGATTTGTCTTACTGTGAGGCAGACTCTCACGTGCGGTACTTTGGAGGCGTGTCATACTTTGGGACGCATTTCTGGTGGAGAAAGTTTGATGATTCAGCCCCAGTGTGCTGGTTTGTATTCTGGGCATCCAGGATTGTTTTCCACTGCGTCCCTGATGCTTGGGGGCAACCGAGCACTGGGGATCTGCATGTGGACTCATTTATGTTTCCTCCATCTGCATGGACTTAATGAAAGAGCTCTTGGTCTCTGCTTGGCAGTGCAGTAGTGCAGAGAAGAACAAGGTTCTGCTCTGCTACAGAGCTCCAAAGCTGATGTCTGTGCCCCAGAGGGCACTTGCGTGCTGGCGACAAGGGTGGTGGGTGCATCTGAACTGGGGAAGGGGCTCTTACCTAAACTCCTAAACAACAGTCTAGCTGGTGTTGTTGACACCAAGGCAAGGAGCAAGCTGGAGTGCAGCTTGCTGCACTAAGACAAACAATGGTGAGCAAGAAAAGCCTGAACAGCCCCTTCTCATGCTGGCAGGGCTATCTGTGCTCCTGGCAGTGCTCAAGCCAGTGAGACTGGAGCTTGCTGGAGTGAGGTGGGTGCGGGCACAGGCTGCCTGCAGGGAGCTGTTGCAGGTATTTGTGTGGGTGTGTTGTCAAGTTACCAGGCCCTGTGAGGGGCAATGAGAGAGTAGGTTATTTTTGCCCACAAAAACCTGCCACCTCTATTGAAAATAAAACAAAAGGACAGAGGACTGCTAGAAAATTAAAAAACTGTCAAAACAAGGTGAACCTCTTAATTTCTCTCTCCAGGTCGCTACCCACAGCAAAACAAAGGCACCTACATCCCAATCCCAGTAGTCAATGTGCTAAAACCTGGTCAGTGGGGAGCCAAGATTATCCACAGGGAAAACAACTCCATGCGTCTGTCCATCATGTCCTCTACCACCTGCATCATTGGGAAGTTTCGTTTGTATGTTGCTGTCTTGACTCCCTTTGGCATCCTTCGGACACGCAGGAATTCAGCGACCGACACTTACATCTTGTTCAATCCCTGGTGCCAGCGTAAGTACCTGGTCAAAGGCTTACACTTTGTGCTGCTGGGCTCATCAGATTTTAGGTGGGGTGGTCCAGGAACAGGAGCATAGTACCAAGGAGGTTGGAGACATGTCAGTTTGGGTCTGGAAAATTTATAGTGACTCTGCCAAGAGTCAAGTCTTTCAGGTTGGGGAATAGCCCAGTGTGAGCAGGGCTCCATGCTGGAAACCAATGCCTTTGTTTTATCTAAACTCTGCAGTTTTATGAGGCTAAGCCTGTGTTTGCCAGTTGAGGCTCCATTTCTCATGGTAAACATACCCGGAGGCTTTACTCTGACTTGAATAGGCAACACTGAGAGTCTCCAGCATGCCTGAGTGTGCCTTAAACAAGTCAATATGAGCATATTTTTTCCAGGATTTGATGTGGGGCAGAATGTGGCGGCCTCACATACTTTGTTGTCTTAAATTGCTAACTGCCACATTTGGGATTGAACATCTGCAGTCAAAATGTTGCGGGAATTCAATGGGAGCTGCTGCTCCTGCGCAGGTTGGGTGGAGTCAGCTTGCTGTGGCATCACTGGTGTGCCTTCCTGCTGCTACATGACATTTGCCCTTATAACTTCCCCTTTAGTGGTGACTAATTAGCAATGGTGCCCTCTCTGAGGAACAAAACATTTTGCAATGAGCCTTTTTTTAATAATACAGTGAGTTGAAGAACAATTTTTTTTTTTTTAAATCTCCCAGGATCCTCAGAAGAAATTAGGCTTTATGCTGTCAGGGTTGTATTTTACCCAATGAACTCTGTGCCTGGCTTTCAGGAGAGGGCATGGAGGACCAGAGACGTTTGACTCAGCCTTCTGACAGGCTTCCGACACTTGCAAGGCTCCAAGTCACATGTATTGCAGTATATTTAGGTCACCAGCTAACTTCAATATTCTCCTGCTACCCTTCCTTCATCTTCCCATTTTTTTACTACAGTATTTGCATCAAATAATTCTGTACCAAAGAAAAGCCCTCCTACCGAGTGACAAGTAAGTTTAGCATTATTAGTAGAGCCCATTATTCAGCTGCACTACTGTCAGTACATGGAATGATTTGTGCTGGATTCATTACTTGCCCCTAGTCCAAGGGAATATAAGCAATGATTAGCTTATGCATTATTTAAGAAGATATAGATTAATGCTGAATAAAGAGGAGTTAGTTAAGTGGGAATAGGAGGGAAGGGCAGGGCTGAAGTCCCTGCCACACTGTGAGATACTTCTGAAAGCAGTGTAAGGTACCTCAGAGCAGTGTGCTAACAGCTTGTTCTGGAGGGTGGGCAACAGAGAGGAAACATTGCCAAAGCTATGCTCCACTGTGAGCAGACAAAACATCTCAAGGTTTATATTGACATCATCAGACTCACAGCTTCAGCCAGGGAAGGTAGAAAGCTCTACCTAAAGGTAGAGCACTACTTGGTTTTAGTCCTGTGCTGTAACAGCCAGCACAGTGATGCTGCAGTGGCTCAGCATATCTTTGGAAAGGGATAAAACCCTGGGAAAATCTTCTTAAATTGCCTCAGTTTGCCTTGTGATTAGCAGACAATCAGCCAGGGCTGCATGCAGTCCTAATGTGGAGACAGGATGTGATGTGGGGGGATTGCCTACCCCACTGTGGTGTGACTGGGACCGCACCGGCTGATGTGAGGTGTTAGTCAGAGGGAAAAAGGGAAAACCGATCCCCACTTCACACCTCCTTGCCCAGCAGCTCTACGTGCAGACTGATCCACCATTGTTCATGGTATACAGACGCTTTGCTCTCCTGTCCCCTCACGCCCGAGCTGAATGAGTCCGAAAGCCAGCAAGATTAAAACCACAGCATGGGAGTAAACCCACAGGGAGCAAGACATGCAGGGGTTGCCTCCAGTGGCAGGCATCAGCAAGGCTGATTGAAAAAGTCTGCCTTAGGAGAGCAAAATAGACTCTCTAGGCAGCAAGGACATGCTGTGTGACCCCAGACCCAGGGCAGGAAACTTGGGGACCACATTTTCTTCTGCAGCTTACGTTTTCATGTGTGTATCAATGGCTTCAGGTCCTGCCTTGCTGAGTACTGTAGTTTTCTCTTCCTGCTTGTTGCATTTGGATTTGGATATATCCTCATTTCTTGTTCCTCTTTTACTCCTAGGCAGTTTGGGCTAATTGGCTCCTGTGTCTGTCTTTCCCTCCTCTCCTTTTGTTAGAAAATCAAGGACTGTTTCTTCTTGCTTTATCCCCTGGCTGGAAAAGATTTTTCAGTGGAATGACAAAAGGGTAGAAAAACTGAGGCAGTTAAACTGCAGAGAAAACAATAGTTTGAAAATCTTCTAGACTTGTTTGCTGGTTTAATAGCTAAGCAGAAAAGTCTGAGTGAAAAGCCTCATTAAAAAGAGAGAAGACTGATGCCAGGAATGAATGGGGATTGTTATAGCAGGGAGCAGAGTATGGGCTCTAGTGCCTGGTGCAGCTTTCCGACTCATCATCTCAGAGGAACATCAATATGTCAGTATGAGCTTTTCTTTAAGACAGAGGCATTTGTGCTCTTTCTTATTACTCCTTTTCTCACTATAGTTCAATTTTGACATATTTTGCCAGGCAGGGTTGTTTGTTTTTTTTTTGTCCTGCTGCTTCAGAAGAAGTTTGAATACTTTACCAGTCAAGCTACAGAGTACTTTGCTTCCAGAATCATCATATGCTTTTATATATTGTAATCCCTTTAGCTACATGTAAGACTGATAACCAAGAATACTTTAAAGACACAAGGCCTGATTCTCCAAAATTAAAAAATACACCAGTCCCAAACATCTGGAAATTCACCTTAGTAGTGGATTGAGATTTCAATTACACAGGTGAAATTTTCATTACTTAATAAGCAAGGTAAAATCTGTGAGAAGAGGCAGCATCCTTTCTACAGCCAGATGACATAGCTGAACAAAACAGATGTGCTTTTGGGCATGCAGAGCTCTCCAGTTCTGGAACAGAAGAAACAAATGGCAAGTAGTTAAGGACAACTTCTTGGAATTTAACTAAACTCTTGGCAATATCAGACTACATGAAAGCAGAGAAGAGCTCCTTTGATCTGGATACTGTGAGCTCTTTCCAAGAAGCTGTGAGCTCTTTCCGAGTAGGTGCTGAGTCCCTGAAACTTTCTGCTGGGGAACATTAAGTGCTTATCAGAAAAAGACCTTGTGCTGACTTCTGTGACTCTCTCACAGGTGGAGGTACAACTATCTAGCTAAGTTGCAGACTGTGTGGACTGAGGTGTGCATTTCGCTCCCCAAGCCTCATGCAAAGTGGATTATATTTAAGCAATTTAATATATTGCAATTTTATTGACTCAGCTGTATATTTCTTCTACTTAAATGTTCTAATATAGTTTGAGGATTAGTACCAAGTGGTTGATTCTGGACTCATCTCACACGTTACCAGCCATACAAATTTGGCCCAATAACGTTTTCTTACTTTTATAGGCAAATCTTAAATTCGATTGCTTTTGTCGTAGATTCCACACGGGCAAAATTCACACAGAGCTTCCTCCTTCTGCTACGTTAATGTAGGCAAGTACTAGCACTATTCAAGGCAGCATACTGATCTTGATCCTGAGTAGAGTGTTTTCTGTAGATAACTGCATTTACCTCTTGCAGCTTGGGGTTTGTCCCAGCACTGAGCCCTGCAGGTTCCAGTGAGGCCCAGCCTTACATTCCTGGATTCCTGTGGGAGCAGGTTGAAGGAAGGCTGGGAGCTCAGGGCAAGCCTTCTGCTTCCACTTCTACCTGTCTGCTGGTGCTGTTGTGCTCAGCCGTCAATTTCTGCATGAAGAAACGGCTTTTCCAGTACTGCAGGGTTGCTCTGCTGGGGTTGGGGTCCCTTCATGCTGGGTAGAGTTCTCTTATGTTCATTCACTTTCCCAAATAGAAAGGGTTACTCTGCGCTCCTCGTGTCTTTAGCAAGGATTCCTCACCGGCAGTGCTGTCTTCACGTGAAGTGTATTTTTTGCCTTACTCAACTTCAAACAGAGTAGCATAGAAGCTAATTTGCTTCTTTGTAGCATTGCTGGTGTCTTAGTAAATTCCCAGGATAAAAGAACTGAGTAAAAACACCTCTGAACTGCTAGAGAAAAAGAACAAATAAACCCAGCACATTTCTGTGGAATTCTTCTGTTTGTCAGATGTGAGCCTCCACTTGCAAAAAATAATTAGGAGTTGCATTATGTAGAGCATGTTTAGCATCAAAGTAGTCACAAATGCCTCATATTTTCTTCTAAACGGTCTCAAGGGCAGTGAAAGCTGTCAAAAATCAAAGCAGCTGGCTTCCCTGTAAAACACAAAAGACCTTTTTACCTTATCAAAAACACAAATATTTAAAATAATCGACAGAGAAGTTAATCAATTTTCATCTGATTTAGCAAAGATCATGCAGTCTCCAAATAACATAAGCATCTCAATTGATACCAGCAAGATCAATGTTGATATTTTTAATCCCCGAAAGAAAACAACAGCTGTCAAGAAGGCATATGCACACACTTCACTGAATGTGTAACTGCACAGAAGAAGGTGTGAATTCTCCTTCTTTAAATGACTCTCTGTACTATTTGTATGGACAGAATTTTATAAAATCTAAAGCTCAGTGAGAGAATGCAGATAATCGTTCAATGAGCAAATCAGGCAAGTCCAGCCAAATGAAACAGAGCCTACATGATCTGTAACACCTGCAATATTTTTAGTGGGATGTTATACGGAACTTGTTGGACCACAAAAAAGTAATGTAATATGCAGTTTCATAAGTATGAGAGTCCTTGGTTGCAGAAATGGCTGTAGCCTTTTCATTCACTGTCAAGTTTTAACATTCTGTTTCACCTCGTAGCCTCTGAATATAGTAAACCCATGATCATCCACTTTGTACCTGTGTGCAGGTTGAGGTTGACTAGGTCACGGGTAGTGAAAAAGCTTATAAACTTCTTAATGGTCCAGCCTTTAGAAGTCAGGTGAATACCACCCTGCTAAATACAAGAGTGGGTCTCTGACCTCTCTACTTGAGGTAAAACTCCATTGAAAGCTGCTGTTCCTTTGCTTGCTCCAAGTCATACTTAGTCATCAGAGCCTGCACAGCAACTGCCATAAAACATAACTGCAGGCACTGATCTCCTCAAATGCAATACAGGCTTCTTGTATTTAACCCTTGCTTATTTATCATCATTTGCATGTTACCTATCTAGGCATAATCCCTTATGTATATATAGACATAGAAATAGAAAAATATCTTGAGGGAAAACAAAAATTTCAGAAGGGTCAGGTGTGTATATTGGCAAAGCTCTTCACCTAGCTGAGGCCAATGTCAGCCTTGCCACTGTTTTTGGTTTTTTGTTTTTTGGTTTTTTTTATTTTTAATGGGCTCAGGTTTTAGCTTATTTTTGGCCAAATTGCAATTTCATGGAGAAACGAAGAAAGTTTTGAGGATGAGGTTTACAAGAAAGTGCAAATCTGATTTGCATTTCAACAAAACACAACAAATCAATAGGCTTTTAAAAGTTAAACGATCCTTTAGTAATTTGTAGTGGGATGCTGAAGAAATCTACTATGATGGTAGTGAGTGTAGTTTTGTACTTGCTCATATCAAACTGTTGGAAATTCCCTTTAATTTGCTGTCTGGGGCCACGGTACTGATTTCCTCAAATTAATTAATTCTCATGCTATTAATTGTTAACGTGTATCTTTTAGTCTCAAAATACAAGCATTGGCACATGAAAGAAATCTTCAACTATTCTAGCATCAGAGCATCATGGCCTGCTTCATACTTACCTGTGAATGTCTGAACGGTTTCATGTCATTCAGGGTTCCTTAGATTGTTAATAATGAGTTATTCACACACGTAAATAATGTTGGCAAGTCAAGTGTCCATGCATATGCCCTTGATTTTTGATATAAGTCCAATCTAGAATGTACCCTTTGTATATCTTTTGATAAAGATGTCATCCAATTACTTGCAGTTCTCACTTAGACACTTGAATTTCTCCTCATATTACCTGGCCAGTCAAGCTATGTGGGGAAGGCATACTCCAGTCAATAACTAATGTACAGAAAAGTCAATCAAACCTTTCTCTTAATACATTATAAACACTGTATTCCATTTTTTTAATGCACTACAGATTTTTCTTCAGATCTCTTGACCAGGGCTGTTTTCCGTTAACATAAATAGGTTTGAAATTGTTCTTTGATCTGTTTGTACAGACGCAGAATTGCATCACAGTGCTCCAACTTTTAAATTAGTTGTACACACTAATCATAAAATTCTTGATGAGATGTGACATTTTAATAATACTTTACAGATCCTGAGAAAACTGGCAGGAGTTGCCAGCACTTTTTCATCTTGCATGTTTTGAAGTTGTGTATCATATTCCTAAATATGATCACTGCCTCCTTATCCCTGTACTCTGTTGAAGCAAATAATGCTTTGTTTGATGCAAGAGGGGTACTTTTCATCAAAGATGAACATATTATATGCTAAGATGTTTTATCTGTCCTATATGAAAATTAAACACTTGCACTAATATTTATTTTTGGTAAACTAATGCAGTGGATGCTGTGTACCTGGATGACGAGAAAGAAAGGGAAGAATATGTCCTGAACGATGTTGGTATTGTATTCCATGGAAACGTCGAAGATGTAAAATCAAGAAGCTGGAGTTATGGGCAGGTGAGCTGATCTTCTCTGGATGCTCCCTGTAGGACAGCAAATGAGTTTAATTGACATCAGACTGTGGTTGAGACTGTGGGCTCTGGAATGCATTATTGGTTTCTCCTTCAGAAAGATAAGGGGTATCATTTTAAAATTGCATGAAGTGGGTATATGCCTAATCCAGAAAAGCAATATTATAATAGCTGATATTTAAAGACGTTGTTTCAGGGGCATATTTCAGATACTAAGAGGCTGCCTGTTGGAAGTTATAATCATTAGCTGAGGTTTCCACAGGGCAGAGGTATTTCTGCTGCTGCATTATTGCTGCTTCAGGATCAAATCAATTTATGAAAAGTAGAATTGTTTGTTTGGGTTTTTTTCATTTTTTGACAACAGGTTGTATTGCTGTTTGACTTTTCTTTTTAGCTTTAGTAACTTGGTGGAAATAATTCCGTTCTTCTTGGGGGTCAGATAGTCACAAGTTTCCTATGACAAACTAGTATTTCATCCCAAAATTTGGAATTCTGGAGGAATCTCTCCCTTTTCTGCCCAGACTTGGTAACATCAGTTCTCAAATGGTCTCTTGCATTCTGGGGCAGACACTCTCCATTAGGCTGGAGTGGGGTATTGGTGTGCCTTCAATAACATAGAATCATAGAATAATTTGTGTTGGAAGGGATTTTTAAAGATCATCTGGTTCCACCACCCCACCATGGACATGGACATCTTCTACTAGACCAGGTGGTCAAATTCCTGTCCAGCCTGGCCTGGAACACTTCCAGAGATGGGCATTCACAGCTTCTTTGGGCAACCCATTCCAGTAATTTACCACCATCACTGCAAAAAACTACTCCTTTACATGTAATCTGAACCAACCCTCTTTTAGTTTAAAACCACTACCCCTTGTCTCAGAAATTTTACTTGCCTGTTTTACCTCAACCTTCTTGTAAGAACTACCCAGCCTAAAAATCCCTGTGGGATGGAAGAGTTAATTTATTGTGTTACAATGGGAAAAAGGCATTGCCAAGCAGAATTGAAATGATAGCAAAGCTATAACCCTAGCTGTCACTCAGAGGGGCTCCAATGGACAGAGACTGGACATGGCAGACTTGTCTCATCTCCTGGATTTTCACAACAGCACAATTAATAAGGTATTTACTATTGTGGTGATGGATACATTCATTTTTTGTGGCACCTCCCTAGCACAGCCTTGCAGAAGGGTCCTTACATCTTGCTTTCTCTCCCTCAGCTAAATACCACCTCAAAGCTTGAGCAGGATGGATTGCCAGTGTGCTTGCCCTGGAGAGCTCTTTGAACTCACATCTCTCTTTTTTCCTAATTTAAGGGTACAAATTCATCTTTTTTTTTCCTGTGGCAGCACTGCATTAGGGAGTTCCTGCCTCTGCACCATTCCTTTGGTTGTGTCAGTGCTGTTGTTTGCAGGGTCTGACTGGTTTCCTGACTGAGACAAAAACAACCCGTAAATAAGGAGTGGGGAAGAAATTCCATAAACTGATGGTGCCTCTGATACAAGAGATGTGGAACCACATCCTGAGGCCAAAGCTGAGCTTGCATGTAAGCTGACCAAAAATGCCCCCTCCTGGCCCTTCTGTCCCCCTGCAAGCACTTGTGCAGCCATGCAGTGACTCAGACTCGAGAGCTGATCTAGCTGAATAAGCATCTCCTTGATTTTTTTTCCCCCTGGGTAATTTCTTGGGCTTGCTCTGTTCCTAGATTTGGGCTTCACCCCATGACAGATGTAAGGGGAAGGGAGAGAGGGGAATAAGCAGCTGGAGGTGGAAGATGCTGCTTAAACCAGATGCTGGATTTATGTCCTAAGATGCTAAATTTATGGCCTATGGTGGCTTGGCCTGTGGTGGTTATATTCTGGGAATCTGGCATCTTCCTGACACAAATACCAGCCTCCCTTGAGAAACTGCATCATTTGTTTGGTTTTGCTAGGACGTAGTTCTACCTGGGAGGTTAGGGCCATTCCATAGTCCTTTTTCAGGTGCTTTGGAAATGGAAATTCCTGTGTTGGCTGAAATCAGAGGACTTGATTTTCACTCCGTGCTGTGGTGCATCTCTTGCTATTGGTTGCCCATGTGAAAGCTGAGTGTGGCAGATGCATCTCAACAGGCCCAAGCCAAGAGCTTTAATGGAATCAATCATTTTTTAGGGGTTTAACAGACATGTCAATCTGCAAAGGACATGTCAATCTGCAAAATATTCTTCTGGTTCCCTTACTATCAGTGAAATGCAGGACAGAATGTTCCTGATCTTACGCTGTCCATTTCTAACCATTAAAGACACATTTTTGTCAATCCTAGATGTTGAGAACAAGAGCATTGCTGCGAGTGAGTAAAAGCACTAGCAGAAAGGTCTATATTATGAATATATCATACAATTATGCTTTTTATATTTATGATATATAGCCCTTTATGACATGTAAGTAAAAAGCACAAAGCCACACAGAGTCATAGAAGTGAAAGGTATATGGTCATATCCAAAAGTGCAAATAGACTTGTGCATGGTAATGTTCTTAAGCTAAAAAATTACTTACGAAAATGACAGCAGGAAACTTTAACTCTGATTGTAAATTCAAAAGGAGCATAGAGTTCAAAACTGTGTTACTAGTTGGAGATGGTTCTCAAAGCTGCTGCCTGTAATAAGAAGCATCAACACAAGATGGAAAAGGGCAAGAAAAATGGACAGAGGAAGAGAAAACAACAGAACAGTTGAAACATGGCTGCAATGAATGAGGATGGAGGTGTTCCTTGTAACATGACTGCGATTCCTCCTAAGAGACTGTAAAAGGCAGTCACTCAGAAAATTCCATGGAGGATTCAGGGGAAAGTTGGCTTTGGAAGAAATCTAGGCACATAGGAATTCTCCAGCTGAAAAATGTCAGAAGTTATATTGAAGCTATATTGATCATTTAATATTGGCTTTTGGTTTTGTGAGAAAAAGAAAGTAAAACAGGTGGGCATACAGTTCTGTTGCCATCGTGGCTTCTCTCATGTCTGCACATTGATCAGCTTTAGCTTGGAAACCCACTGGGCCAGTGTAATTCTACAGCACATGGGTTTGGTCAGGTCAGACCACAGGCAACATGAGATCACATCTGCCTGCAGCAGACTGTGGGAAAGACAGCCTTAAGTCAACCATTGCAAAAAGTGATACAGCCTGTCTTATTTTGGTTTAAATAGAAGGTCATCTATTAGAAACAGTTTAGCACACAGGAGACAGCTACGTGTATTGCTCTATAACACAAGGCACATCTGTGTGCACTTCACCTGTGTGTTTTCTCTTCCCTTATTTACCACCTGCATTTTTTCCCAGGTGGTTTTACTAAAGTTCCTTGCTCCTGAAATAGGTTTATTTTTGTTTCAGCTTCAATGGAACAGACAAGGACTGTGCCTGGATCAGGTTCACTCACCTGTCCCAGCTGCCCTGCCTACTACTTCCCTGGTTCCTCTGATATTTCAGAGATATTCAGCCTTATAACTGCAATTTTTCTATTTCACTTCCCTCTAGATAGGATTTTCTTGGCAAGAGTGAGGGCAGAAAACTGATTAAGTTTGATTAAATATTTTTTTTTAAATCCCTTAATAGTCAAGAAGGGCAAAACCGGCCCTAGCGTTAAGGCTACTCTGCGTCCTACACTACTGCAAGAGTGTAAGCCAGCTAGCCCTTGCAGCTTGTCCTCTCTTCCCTATTGATCCAGTTATTTCACAAGCATTCATGTCACTTTGTGAATGCTAAGGTGGAAGGCAACAACCCTGATAGCTATTTATTTCCTCTTTATTCTTTCTGTATATACTGGCAAGATTGACAGTGTCTCATAAACTGTAGATGAGAGAAGTTTAATTTGCAGGGTAAGCCTCTTAATGATCTAACCCAGGTCTGATTAATTGAACTGCGGATAGCAGATTTTGATCCTGGTAAAAGATTGTTGGGCCAGACTAGAAGAAAAGTGAATTTGAACCAGGAAGGACAGCTGTGAGGGCCCAGAGTTTACGTTTTCTGTTGTGAGGATTCTCCTCGAGAAAGAGGTTCTCCACAGCACAGTCATTCACCCAACATTATTTGCATCACATCCCAGTGGAGTGGATGTGCAATTATTCAGCTTCCCAGTAATGACAAAATACTAGTAGTAGGTCTCTGAGAAACACTGTTTCTCTATTCCCAAACACCATTAATTCAGTTTTGCTCAGACTATAAAGTGATCTTTAGCAAATACCTGCTCCAGAGAAAGTAATTCTTTGCAAGTGTGGGTGATAATAAGAGAGGTGTGCTGCCTTGGAGGATGTTTGCTGAAAAGGATCCATATGGCAGTGGTACCCTCAAGGCAGAAGCAAAGGACTTCCATTGGCCAGGTAATGACTGAAGATGATGGAACACGATGGTGCTTCCCCTTCCTTCTGCTTATGCCAGAGCTCAGTGTCTAGGATGTCACTTCTATCCCTCCCATCTTCCCTGCTGTATCAGCAGCAGTCTTTACTTTAGGGCTTCCTTTTCAGCTCTCTGACCTCACTCTTCATTCTCCTCTCCCCAGACTGCCAAAGCAGCGGTTTGATCTGGGGTCTTGCTCACTTTCGTCAGGAGGCAGAATTCAGGATGGCCTTATCTGCCAAGGAGCCCTAAGCCAGGCTGTAGAGAGTTAGGAAATCAATCCAGTCTAGCAGTAGCTTGAGAGCAAAAATCCTATTAGCATGAATCATATCTTTCAGGATGTCAGCACAGAGCATAAAACCTAACACCGTGGAGTTTCTGTCACAGCCTTGAATGTTAATATAAGTTTGTGTATCTAGAAGGTATTTGTTTTATTATTGTGCATTTCCCTGTCTCCTACCATTTTCCAGGGGACAAAGGTATTTTCCTTTGCTATGCAGTTTCTTCTAAGGAGAATGAAATACATAGCAGGGCAAGTTCTGCGACAAATGGTTTCTGGTCTATTTAGACACCTCTGCCCTCAATTCATTCCTGTGCTTGTTCATGCTAGATTGAAGAAAATGTATGTTTTCACTCTATTTTTGAAGAAGACTGCTTTAGGTCATTTGGTATTTTTGATATCTAAATTTTGTAGACCAGGATTAATCTATATAATAAGCTTTTGGTTTGTCGACCTTAAACAAATTTTAAAAGTAACTTTGAAATGCAAGCATCTTCAAATTACCGGTGGCAAACCACTTATTGTTCAAGTTCCCAGCAATGCACCGGCTGTGTCAGAGAAGCCCTGAAATTAGCAGGTCTGGAATCTGTGAAGGACATAAAGTCCTTTGCAAGTAGACAAGCTTCTTGTAGTTATTATTACATACCCTCCTATTATATACTTGTTAGCACTTAAAATTTCATGTCCTGTCAGAAAGTCTGTGTTGTCATTTCAACCTTCTGGAAACTGGACTGAGATTGAATTGAAAATTACACTCTCTTCCCTAACAGACTCTCACTTTTTTTTCCCCCCGACACATGAGTGATTATTCCAGAAGAAAATTTCTATTGTTAAACACAGAGCTTTGATGTGACCAGCTAATTTTGAAACTGACCAGCAATTCCAGCAACAGGGAAAAATAGCTTTGCCTGTTCTTTCCAGAATAAAAAGCAAGTCAATTTTTCCCCTGTGTCCCTTTTTATTTTCTTTTATCTAGTTTGAAGAAAATGTTCTGGATGCTTGCCTGTTCCTGATGGACAAGGCAGAACTGGAGCTCTCTGGTCGTGGAAACCCAATCAAAATCTGCCGTGTTGCCTCAGCAGTGGTATGTAATGGATGCCTAATATGTGTCAGAAGGGACTCATAAATCAAAGCCGGGCTGATTTAACTGGCCCTCTTGCACTGACGTGCTCTCTACAACATACAACAGGTCAATTGTCCATTCTGACAATTGTCCATTCTGGGGCCTGACGTTTTTTTTCTCTCCACTAAAGTTCAAGTAACTTATGTTGGCGCATTGCCTTTTCCTGAGAATGGTGCCTCACTGCTGGGAAAGCCACTTTTAGACACTGCACTCCAGGCATAATTGTTTCTTACAAGACAATGTGCTCATTTTCCAGTAGCTAATATAATTGAGAAAGCTGTTTCTGCTATGGACAATACAGTGGCATGATGGGTGGAATTTTGGATGGAGAACTGAGGCACTTCATGTGGACTCCAGCGCTAACCTCAGTGGGGTCTTAGAACACTGCAATGGTGGGTGTTGTTGTGTCTGATCCAAGCCCCAAATGACTTAATCAGGCTGAGAACAGTTATATAAGTGGTCTGCTTTGGCCTGAGAAGAAAACACTGTGGGTACTGTCCTCTTTAACATGAGGTCCACAAAACGTACCCCAGTCAGAATGAAAGTACCTAAAATAACTGAGAAGATTATCCAGACCTCAATTCTTGCCAGTTGCCAGGCACCAGGAATCATGCTATGGGTGCAAGAGCAGTCCCATCCCTAATATTCAAGATGCTAGATTCATCCAGGTTGTGGAAGACAGAGGCCGAGTCCTCTCTTTTGCCTTATTAGAGGTCTGAACTGATGCTTTCTGCTTCCCAGAATAATATCTAGTCATTGAGCTAGAGTAATTAGATGTTCTCCTGAGCCGGATACTAAAATAGACTGTCCACAAAACATGGCTGCTGGAGATAGATGATTCTTTAACCCATTTGTAACAGCATTTGCCCAGGCTTTAAGAAAATGAGTTCTTTGTCTTAGAAGACATTGAAGTGGGATCTCTAGCCTCTTAATCTTGCATGTTAAATAGAATAGCTTCAGCAAGAAGTATTGAGAAAACCTCTACTTCCCTTTGTTTTTAAACATTTTAGCTAATTCTTTCACCCCAGACATTAGAAATACAGCTTTGGACCTTTGGATAGAAGAAAGAATCAAGCGTGGTTTCCTCCTCCCTGAACTAGTAGACATAAAAGTCCCTCATGTAAAGACTGTGGAAGTCCTCAGGACAGAATTACACAAAGTTTATGAATCCAACTACGGCTTGGATATTAGTTAGATTTTGAGCCACACAACATTTTAGAGAAATGGGGGAGTTCACCACTGGAAATCCAGGAGTCAATAGACTTTAGGGCTAATCTGCAGAATTGGGCCTTAACTGTGTAGGGGGTTTGGTCATTGAAATCTGGACCTGAGTAAGAAGTGGGCGGGAGGTTGTTGCACATCTGACCACCAGTGATTTCTCTGACCCGGCTGGCAGCAGAGCGGCCAGAGACGGGCCAGCAACAGCATTCCAAGGGACCTGCGGGGCGCATGGGGAAACCCTCTGATCTCAGGAGCTTGACAATGGTGTGGTCACGTGGCACAGCAACAAGGAAGGCACAGCTACAACTGAAGTGCCAAAACTGAAGATATTTATTAAGTAAGCAAAAGGGCACAAACAAGGGTGCAAAACAAAACATAAAGAGGCTGTTTCAGAAGGGCCCAAAGTTGGGCCCACACACACACACACACAAACACATCTATATATGTATATATTTTTATATATATATAGACTCTCATAGGATGTTCTAGAAGCCTTCTGGCCAATCACAGGCTGTTGATCTGCATGGCCACTCCCAACTGGTCCCAGAGTCCTTTGCTAGTCCTTTGCTCCTCAGCATAAGCTGCCAGGATGTCATTAGTTGTGACTTCTTATTTCTTGAAGCCCGGTATTGGTTCTCCATGCTGTGTCTGTGTGGCATGTTTCCAGTCCATTACCTCCAGGATGAGCTCCCACAAGACATGCTGAGATCCCACCTGTGTTACTTAACCTCATTCTTGCTCAAGTTGAAAGGTGATAGAGTTGAGGACATGCCCCACCCGTGCTGGAGACCTTCTGAGCCTTTCTGGTGTTGCAGAGCAGGTAGAGACCCTCTTTTCTTCCATTCATTACAGTCAGAGTAGAGAGTGAAGATCAACATGCTGTCCTGTCCTTGAAGTGATTTTTTTCTTGGCGTGTTTCCTACATCGGTGAGATGGGCACAAGCTCTTAACCCACTGGTTTTGACTCTGAATACTTATCTCTGTTCAGTCCTACAGTTCACAGGAAGTCGATTTTCTAATTATAAAAGAGTAGTTAATGCAGCCAAAAGCTTTTAAATGAGAATTGTGATTTATTTGGCTAGCGTGTAGCTGTTCCACATTAGCATAATTAGAAGGTACAGAGTGAATGAGCTTTTTGCACAGCCTCAACTGGTTTGGTTCGAATTGCAGCTAGGAGACGTATTGCTTGTTAATGCCTATCAGTATAGCCATTAGTCAGCAAAACTCTTTGTATAATCTTACCAGAGGAAAACTTACACAGCAAATTCCTTCTTGTTTTCATGGGTGCTGGACCAAAGAAATTAGTTTCTACTCTGAAAATAACAGTAGACTGGTCCTCCTCTCAATCCGTTGTAAATCAGGAGTGATTTTTTTAAAATCTCTGGGCTGATATGGACAAAAAAACAGATGATGGAAAGAATACAGCTTAATATTTCTGAGACTTGCTTACCAGTGTATAACTGATTGTGGTTATTAAAAATACAGAACAATAAGCATGTTTAATGTTAATAAAACTTGTTAATTGGCAACATGGATACTCAGTGTGGTGATTTAATTTCAGATTTATTTTTAAGTGTCTGAATTCTTCATTCAGAATTCTTCAGCGATGGAGAATCCATGGCCATTATCAAGATTGTCCTATTTATCCCCCTACCTTCATAATGAAACACTTCTATCTTACTTTCTAGCCTAAACTTGGCTATATTCACTCTCTCTCATCCTATCGGTCTGCTGAGTTAAAGAGTTTTTTTATTATTCAGTCTCTGACATCTCTAATGCTCATTTCCTTTGCCTTTAGATTAACTCCAGGGATGACGACGGTGTGATTGCTGGATCCTGGAACAATTCATACGATTATGGTGTTGCACCTTCAGCCTGGACGGGAAGTGTGGACATTCTCTTGGAGTATTACAGTTCTAAGCAACCTGTCCGATATGGCCAGTGCTGGGTTTTTGCTGGTGTCTTCAACACGTGTAGGTATCAGTGAGAGAAGCTCCAAGCTGCTAGGTGGTTCCTGCTTAACAGAGTTTTTAGGTAAAACTGACTAAAATACTTCCTAGCTCTGTGCTGTTCAGGAATAAATAGCAGAGATACTTAAAAACACATGGCTAAAATAGATGGTCTTTAAATAAACCTCTGGTGTGTCCTTCAGGTCAGCTGCTCTTCCACACAAATCTGTTAACTATTTATTGGTTCAGTGAAATGTACTCAGTGAATCACAAGGGTAAGTTTGTGTGAAAGAAAGTTGAGTCCTTCAGCACAGTCCACATTTCTGTTAAGAATTCTTAGACAGAGTGCTTGTCATCTAGACCTAAAAGATTAAATTACTACCCAATATGGAATATGTAATAGTGTTTCTGCCCCAGAAAGGCCAAATCTTACCTACTAAGTATTGCTCCTAGGAAAATTGAGGTGCACTGTCCCTGCACCTGGTAACTGGTCACTGTTAACATTTTATAGAGAGTTCATGAGCCAGAAGAATGGAGAAAATAAATGATGGCCTAGTTTATGAATTGTCTAGCACTACAAGGTTAAGTCTAAACACATTTGGTCAAACTAGAGTTCTAGTGTTGCAGTAAACAGAGTGTTGCAGGTCATAAAAACCAGTGGGAAAAGCAGCATTGGTTTGGTCCTATACTTTGACTGTCTAGCACTTTCTGACATCATCTGCTAAAGCACAGGAACACACTCTGTGGCCTCCTATGGAGCTGCTCCAACAGGTCCATGTCCTTCCTGTGCTGGGGACCCCAGAGCTGGAGGCAGCTCTTGGTGTGAGGTCTCAGCCAAGCAGAGCAGAGGGACAGAATCCCCTCCCTTGGCCTGCTGGCCACACTGCTTTGGACACAGCCCAGGATACAATTGGGTTTCTGGGCTGCAAGTGCACACTGCCTGGTTACGTTGAGCCCCACACAATGGGTTTGAAAAAAGTTCATGCAAATGTTTCTTATGGATGCAGTTCCTTGCAGTGAATTCCATGGGCCACTTTGTCTTCTCTGCCAGTTGCCTTATCTGGATGTCTCTAGATCACAGACAGACTCACACACACACACCAGTTCTCCCACTTTCCCCCCACACTTGCCCTGAATCACCACTACGCAATAATTTGCCTGCAGGCCACTGTGAAACTGGGGCGATGCAGCAGAGCCCGGAGCCTGCTGTGTTAAAGGAGAGGCGTATTTATCTGGGGCAAAACTAGACTTGGTTTGCTGACTAAGTTAGTCAAGTCAGAGAGCTGACACTTTGTACTGCAAGTATAAAGTTTGTTGAGCATTATGAAATGCAAGTATTGTCCAGTATTGGCTGATCTGATGATAGCCACTGACACATCCAGCTGTTGACCACTGCACAGGGGACAGTGAAGGTCCAAACAATCACGTGCAACTATCAGGGTTGTTTTGAGGTGTTTTTGAGTCTCTCTTATCTGTCAATGTTTTGTCATTGTGACCAGTCCAGCTTTCCAAGGTCACTATATTGTACACTCCAGATACTTATCTGTTAAAAATGCTAAAACATTCCAAAAAATGGTCATTAATCTTGAAATTGTCAGACAAATTATTTCCAATGAGCCCTGATGGCTCATGTGCTGGAAGCCTGGGAGGGCACTTGAATTAAGTTTAATCAATAGGTACATATGGTATTGGATGCATCCAGGTAATTTTTCATCCAGGAACTTGAAATGAATGTGCAGTGTTACACTTTATTGGGAGTCACAGTAGTGACAGTAATGAATATACAAAACCCAGCAGTAGCAGCAGGGCTGTTCAGTTCTGCAGCATTGGAACTATTTTTAAATAGGATTTTCAATAAAAATCTTTTCACTCAAAAAAACCCCACAAAAACCCCCACAAAAATCCACCCCAAACCAAAAATCAGCATCACCACCATGACCAAAACCCAACCAAAAAACTGAAAAAACCCCAACAAAAATAATTTTAAAAAACCCCAAAACAAACAAACAAAATGCAAAAAACCCAAAACAAACCCTGTCAACCACCAAAAACCCCTCACCCTCTGTTTTCTGCAGAACCATGTTGGCTCCTAAATTGAAAGCCAGGAATTTTTTCTGGCTGAGACGAAGTATGTCATCTGGAGTAGCTGAGATGTGTCACCGCACAGACCCATTCCCCAGGGATGTGCTCCATGCCTATTTATCTTCCAGGGTACACAACAAACACAGAAGCCTATTGATGCATTGTTGCAGACTATGGATATAGCTGTAGCATTTCCACAGTTTTTCCACATCTCTTAAATTTACCACTTGTCAAATGGTAAGAAGAGTCATCAGCGCTTTATTGTGATGGTGCGAGAGTTAGAGCTAGGGGCTTTTTTTTTTGATCCTCCTTTTAAGGTCTTAATAAAAGAAGGGACTATTGACTACAAAATGCTGTTACTTAGCAGGCAATATGAATTATGTAATGCATTTTATTCAGATTCTCAAACCTTGTCATTTCAGTTGCAAATAATGCAGCTTTTCTCCATTGTTAGCAATCATTTTCTACTTTATTCTTTGTGTTCTCCAGATCCTGTCTGACAGCAGACATCAAACTAGAAAACTCTAAATAAAAACTCCTTAAAATGAGATACTTCCTATTAATTTTCTTTTTAGCATAGTCTCATAATTCTCCTGACTTACTGATACTAAGAGACCTAATATATTGTGTATCTCTTGCAAGCTCAAACTTCTTTTCTTTTGTATCATATTTGGTCATGCAGCTGACCTGTTGCACCCAGATTTGACCTGAAATTCTGCCATGTGTTGACTATGCAAAGCTGCTTTAAAACTATTGGTAATCAGTTGCTTCAATTATAACCCTTGTACCAATACTTGTCTTTAATGCTCATAATTTTGAGACCAAATCAAATATTTAGCATGTGCAATATAAATCAGATAAGAGGAATTATTTGGGTTGATTTGACTGAGTTTTCCCATTTTATTGTAGTTATTAATATTTCTCTCCTCTCATCCTGTCATCCATGAATGCAATCTCCATATTTGTTCTTCTCATCACACTTCTGTCTTTGCCACAGTTCTGAGATGCTTGGGGATACCTGCAAGACTCATTACCAACTATTCTTCTGCCCATGATAACAATGCCAATTTACGGTTGGACTTCTTTCTGGATGATGAAGGAAAAGTGGACACCAGACTTACAAAAGATTCTGTCTGGTGAGTCCTCCTGGAAAATTCCTTTAATGTGTCAATGATAGAAGTAGTAAAAAACATGATAGCAATGCCTGTATTGTGTTTATTTCTCTGTGCATTGAAGAACACTGCTGGCTTATGTGAAACAGAATGAATGTATTGTTGGTAGGCTGACTAATATGTGGTGTAAATAATATTGTGGTGTAAACAGGCAACCACTGGGGGATTCTGCTATTAATGTTCCCATACAGTGCTCATTTAAGCACACCAGAGAGCTGGAATGGGCTTAGCTGCTCCTTAGGGACCAGCTTTTCTAAAAATGAAAGGGGATACGATGGGCATTTCCATCCTTCTGGAGCCAGGCTCCAAGGGGTACTTCCATATCTATGGAAAAACACCCTTTTTGATCTGCTTGTGGCCAGTTTCCAAATTTGTAGACTGGTTTTATATTGTGTGCACACAGCCATTGTTGCAAAGAGGTGCTTTCCAAAGTCAACCCAGTGCAGCTGAAAAAGAAGCAAGTTAAGGTATCATAAAAGATACTGAAATGCTATCACCAGATTTATCAAAAGGGAACTCCCTAGGGCCAAGAGGAGTTTACACATTCTTTTTGAGAAGGCAGTCCTCTAACTGGCTCTTCAAACTCTTACTGTCTTCTGTCTGACAGGAGAAGTGTAGAATATATTGATTATATGCTCTGTGTGGGATGTTGGCCCTCAAGCCTCTCCTCCTCAGAGTGAAGGAATGAATGTGACCTCTACATTCCTATATTCAGGAGATACTTGTCCTATTCAAAGTTAATATACCAATTGTGTCAATGGTATCTTCAACGCATTAGCATGGCAGCTCATCAGCATGTTTCATTAATAACTTAATCTCTGGAAGTCTTTGTATTAAAACTGTAACAAAGCTACTACATGGTGGAGGAAATGACTGAACCTGTTGCTGTGACATCTTTTATGTGATTTTCATAATCAAAAGGAAATCTAAGGAAAGCAGGTTCATTTACATGGGATGCATGTATCAGCCAGACAGAGTAGTTGAGACTAGAAGGGACCCTTGGAAGTCACCCAACCCTCCTGCTCAAAGCACTGTCAGCTAGACCAGGTTGCTCAGGTCTGTGTCCAGCTGGGCTTCGAGTATCTCCAAGGATGTGCACCCCACAACTTCTCTGGGAAACTTGTGCCAGTGCTCAACCATTTTCACAGTAAGAAAAGTGTTTCCTGATCTTCAGACAGATTTTTCTGTGTTTCAGTATGTGCCCATTTCTTCCTGTCCTGTCCTTGGGCTACCGAGAAGAGTCTGGCTCTGTCTCCTTTCTCTCAATTCCCTAACAAGGAATTTATACACAAGGATAAGATCCTACTCAGCCTTCCCATCATCAGACTGAACAGTCCCAGCTGCCTTAGTTTCTCTTTGTGTACAGTCAATGTTGTATCAGCTATTCCTTCCAGTTTTCTATATCATCAAACTTGCTGAGCGTACAGCAGGTCTCATAATCCAGGTAATAACGAAGCTGTTAAACAGTGTCAGACCCAGTATTGACCCCTGGGATACACAACTAATGGCTGAGCTCCAGCTGGGGTGATCACTACTGATCAAAATCCTCTGATCCCAGCAATTCAGCCAGTTTTCAATATATCTTGCTGTCCATTTGTATAGTCTATACTTCAAAGGTTTGTCTGTGAGGATATTCTGGGAGATGGCACTAAAGTCAAAAGGACCAACCCCTGTGCAGTGGTCTCCCCTTTGTCCTTTCATCAGAAAAGGCTCTCAGGTTTGGCAGGCACAGCTGGCTGCTTGTAAATCCATGCTGACTACTGCCAATCATCTAGTCCTTAATGTGTTTGGAAATGTTTTCCAGAAGAACTTGCTCTATAACCTTCCTAGAGATCAAAGGGAAGCTGACAAGCCTCTCTCTCGCTGGATACTCCTCTCTCTTGAAGAATAGAGCAATATTTAATTTTCTCCAGTCTTCAGGAACTTCCTCCAATTACCATGATCTTTTGAAGATAGATATGAGTGGTCTTAGAGTGACATTGCAAGCTCCCTCAGCATTTTTTATGAGATTACCTCATATTTTCCATCAGATCCATTGGACTTGTGTGTGTTCAGTTTATTTAATTGTTCTCTATCTTGTTACTTGTCTAGTTTTCATTATTCCAAACCTCCACACTGATCTCATGGGCTGTGATTCTTAAGGGCAAATCTTACCTGTAAAAACCAAGGCAAAGAAAACATTGAATGCCTTCTCCTAATCCTTTTACACCAGGTTGCCTGCTGTGTTCAACAGCAGAGCCACATTCTATAGGCTTCCTTTTGACACTTATTTGCTTGCATTTCTTGCTGCTCTTCACCTCCCTTGACATACTTTGCTTGCTCTGTTCTGGCTTTCCTATACCTATGTCTGCATGCTCAGGGAGTGGCTCTGTTTTCCTCCTGGTTACCTGTCCCTGTCCCCTGCCCCCTTTTTAAACACCATTTTTGTGTGTGTGTGTTTGAGTTTAACTGGGATCACCTTGTGGACTTGTGAGACTTTTGGTTGATTTCCTGCACAAAAGGATGGACCACTCTTAAGTCTGGAGGAGGTGACTTGAAAAACAACCAGCACTTGTGCATCCATCTTCTACTCAGAACTGCCTCCCATGGGATTCTTCCAAGCAGGACGTTAAACATGTTAAAGTCTACTCTCCTGAGATCCAGGGCCGCGGTCCTGCTATTTGCCTTGTTGCCCCCTGTTAGTATCCTTGGGCAGTTTTGCTTGCTGTCTGTGAGACAGAAGGACCTCAGAATGTCTCATGGGGCTGGTCCTTTTATGGCTCAGAGAGCTGGAAAGGAGAAGTCTTCTGAAATCTCCTGTGCCTATAAAAGATGGGAAACAAGAGCCAGTGACTGGGACCCTCAGTGCACAGTCCATACACACCCAGTAATGGATCATTGCTATGCTTTACAATTTTTACTGTCTCATACCTTCTCTCCTTCTCCTAACCTGATCAATGAAATACATCCCACCAACTTTTGACACTTCCTTTTACTTCCCTACCTCTATTTTTCCCCGCTGTTTCCCAAGACTTCTTAATTTCTTTTCTCCTGCATTCTTTTGGGACAGGGTCAGATCATCCAAAATCATCCTAGTCCCAATGAAATCCATAGTCAATTTTACACTAGCCTTTACATTTTTTTCATTCTTCCGTCCTACATTGCATTTTCTTGGCTTGATAACTTTTTAACTGCCTTGTTCATCCTTTTATCCTCCTAGCGCATTTATTAGTACATGATGCACATAACCCTTTGGGCATGACTTAATATATACACCTCTTTTCATTTCTCCTCTGTGTCCTTTCTTTTCATTAATCTGTAACACTCCTTGGTAGCCCACATGCTGACTTCTAATGACTTGTGTCTTAACCCTGATTTTATTTTTAATGTCTCTTTTATTTCTTTTTTAAGAGGACAAGCTCAAGGTATTTATAATGATTTTTTAAAATGCATTTCTCGCTTTTATTTATAATCTCTTGCAAACTGGAAGCAAAGCTCTTTTTCTTTATTAATATATCATTTCTATTGTACTCTAGCCTTGTACTGCTGGAGCTGATCCGTCTTCAGGTCTTAAATACTCTCAGACTTCAGGGATACTTGGAGCCAGGATTTTTAGTCCAATCAATCTCTGAGTGTAGGAGTCCCTCTGAATGTTATCTGACATTTATTTATTTTTATTAAAGATTGTCTTCTCCCTCAGGATAGGAAACAACACCACCACCAGCAAAACACCTATACGAAATTACGCAGAGTTTGCAAAAAGTTATGTTTATAAATCTGGCTGGATTTGGGGCCATCAGTACTGGCTGTTCTCCTTGTCTTTCTTAAGGATTATATAAAGACGCTTAAAGAATATTTCTCTTGGATGGGAATCAAGACTCACTACTACTATGAGGTCTGAGAAGATCAACATGAGGATCTCAGTGGAAATTTACTTGATGTCACCCAACCCCATGGGAGTTCATCCGTGTCCAGGCCTGTGGAGAAAGCCCTTCTGAGACCTCTGCTCTCCCATTTACTTCCAGATCACTTTGCTCTAATTTCTCAACAATATTATCAGTGCCTGACCCTAGCAGTCCCTCTCGACTTCAAGGCCTGAACTTGTTAGCTCATAAAAGGGCAGCAGCTGCTTCCAGCATGTGCCTGTCCCATAAGCAATACGAACAACCATTCTTGGATTGTCTTCCAGGCATAAAACATGCCTGGTCATCTTTTATTAATTTCCCCATTGCTTTGTTTAGTCTATCTGTAATTATCTCTGTAAATATTTAATGGTCACTACATTGATCTCTGTTGCCATTCTTGCTTTCTTTAATGTTTCAGGCTTGCTGTAGAATACAAGAATTATAGAATCAGTTCAACAAATTATGGCCACGGAATCAGCTCCTCAGCGATGCTCACTTCTGTAGGGAGGTTTCTGCTACCTTTGGAAAGGCAAATGCTTCCCTCATCCTCCTTTTCTTAATGCTCACTGCCCTACAAGCAGTGTCTTTCTGTCCATTCAGACTCAAAATCCTTATGTGTATTTGTTATTTGCATGGCAGCAGACCTAAAAAAAATTCCCATCCTGTTGTATTCAGCGCTGCACCAATAGAAACCAGAAAGAAAGGTCCTGTCCCTAAGACAAATACAGAAAAAAATACAGAAAAACTGTGTTACCTAATTAAATAACTTAAGTAAATCTGCCATTTTCCACACTGTTACCCCTCTCCCAGCCTTGTTTTTATCATCCTTTCCTTTTGCCTGCTCTTCAGGTTCTTCTTGAGCAGAATGCAAAGCCAGTGACACATTTGACTTTGATTCAAAGCGAACCAGTGAAGGCTTCAGGGCAGAGATTGTCTTTCTCATATGTTGGCATAGCAGTTTGCAAATACCCGCCTTCCATGAAGTGTGTCCCCATTCTTGGGTAGCCCTCAGCAAAGTTCCATGAGCATGATTCAGCACTGACTACTCTCAGCAGCATCAAAAATTCTCTGAGTGTGCGTCATTTTCCTTGAATAATTCCTTTTTCTGTGGTGCTGCTTCATTAACTCTCCTAACTGACAAGTTTTACCCTGATTCAAGCTTTCATTTCCACTTTGAAATGTCTTGTTAGACAAGCTTCAGATCCTTCTGACTCTGCTCCATAGCTGGTTTTCACCTATTATTAATAAAATGGTCAGAGTTTAACAATCCCCATTTTGGTTGCTAATATCAATGCGTGTACTAGAGGCTATATCAGCAGCTACACAGATGTAAGTTTATTCAGATCTGCTGTAGGATATGTATAATTTTCAAGCAAAATTGTCCCTTTCTCTACTCTTTCCTTCTTTTATTTTTTGCAGTAATGAAATTCAAACACTTTGCTGTCTTTACTGATTATCTTTTTTTCTTGCTTGTGCTCTCCATTGAGCGTCTGTAGCATTGCAGGAGGTTACAACATCTGTCCGTCTTTTCTGCTTATCTTTAATACACCCAGGGCAGACTGAGATGGTGCTGTACTGTTTTTTTAATTCTCCTGAGCATCCCACCAGGTGAGAGCATTTTAACCCTGAGCACCTAGATGAACTACTCTTGGAATTTTATAATTCTGGTCACGGTCCTGGGCCCTAAAGATGCAAGTTGGCCCACAGTGGTTGTAGGTAGTTTTTATGGAAAGATGAATGTTTTAGGAGCTCTGACATCATGCACTGGCATGACACAGGGAGGAAAATTTACAAGGAATCCACAGTGAAGACAGTTTTAGAAAGGCTGTGCAGGGTCTTTTTCTCAACCAACATGGAAGCCAGCAAAGCATGCTTGTTTTGAGCCATGAAAACAACACTACACACTGTACATTGTGGAGTTGATCCTGAATCTCTTCGTAAGAGATGCCAAAGCTTCAGTCTGAGTAATTTTAAAGCAGACCATCTTTCATTGGCTTGAAGATTCAAAGTTTGCTTTAGCAGGCAGATTGAAGTGGATGTGTCTGGCTGGAAAGGGATTCTAGTTTGTGTAGCTTTTCATATACCCCAACAATCTCCAAACACTGGTATATTTTCTGAGACATTTAGACTCAGAACACATTAGAAGAATCAAAAAACCTTCTTCAACTTTCAGACAAGAAACTACAATGAAGGATTGCAGCTTCCAGATTTTAACAGATAGGTACCAAACTTAGAGACCTAAAAATCTGTTCTCTTAAAAGAGTCAACATTTTTATCCCTGAATTGGCAAATGGTGTTATTGAAGCAATGCCAGGACATAAATACACAGGATTTGTTTTGGTCTGTGTGCTTCTTTCCAAGAATTTAATATACTGGTCCCGTCTCTTGTATAAGGAATTATCATTGCTGGAACGAAGCTTGGATGAGCAGACCTGACCTTCCCGTTGGTTTCGGAGGATGGCAGGTTGTTGATGCGACACCTCAAGAAACCAGTGATGGTAATATTGCTTGAAATCCTCCTTAGTTCACTTGCTAATGTTTGCGATCTCTGTTTCAAGCAATGACCTGATGATAGCTGAGCCAGTGGCACCTGGCACCATAAGGCCAGTGACAGCTTCTTAAGCCAAATAACCACACTTGCCTCCAGGCTTTCTCTTGATTTGTTTTGAACTCTAAAATAAATCTGTCCTTATTATAACACTGCTCATGATGCCCTGGGACACAAAATCCTGCATGAGAAAGGCCCTGCTTGGTACAGAAGAGATGTGATCCTGTTGCCAAAGATGGTTTCTCATTTTTTAGAGTACCTATATAGGAACCTGATCAAACTATTTCTCCTTTACTTTATGCAGCCCTAACTGAACTACATGAGCAGTCAGTAGGCAGGAGAGAAAAAAAGTCACTGGTCTTTCTTTCCAGCCCTTAATTTCCCAGCCCTTAAAATACAATCTTCTCAAATTTGTAGCAAAGTCTTTCTCGGCCTGTGGTGTACCTGAGTCTTCCCAAAATTATCTATTTTAACCAAAACCAGCTGTAACTGTATTTCAAGCACTTGGGACTTACAGTGGATGTTATAGTGCCATTAAAGGTACTGAACCACCAGGTTGTTCCAGACTTGAGTCTGTGTTATCTACAGGGCTGGTAACAAAATTAAGGTTTTTGCTTCTTGGTCAGGACTTCCTGTAAACTATTAGAAGATTTCATCTAAACCCAAGAATTCTTTTTCTTTGAGAATATATAATATTTTTACATGTTTTTAATTTATGTAGTCTCTCACTTTGTCTCTCTTCTTCCTGTAGGTATGTACAGGTGTGGTCCAGCTTCAGTTCAAGCCATTAAACATGGTCATGTTTGCTTCCAATTTGATGCTCCTTTTGTCTATGCTGAGGTACATATGTGAAAATTTTTACTGCAGTGAGTAATATCAGTGAGACCATAGTGAGACTGATAGGGCTCCACTTCAGTTCATGGATTGAGAAGTTACTTCATGTATACTTCATGTCACAGAACAATCTCATCATTGTGTTTTGACATGCCAGCAAGTGTGATATGGCTCTAATGAATGACAGAGATTTCTCTAATCTCTGCTCCCCAATGTAATGATAAGAAAAAGCTGTTCTGACTTCATTGAAACTTCAGGCTGTGGTCATTTTTCCTTCTAAGATTGAGCTATGCTGAATGGGTCACTAGCTCTAGCTGCTCATTCTCTTTGCTCACCATATTCCTTTTGGCTGCTGTGGGTCATGGAGATCTCACATGAGTGATTTGACTGACAGATCTGAGAGGGAAATATCTCAATAAGGAGATAGAGGGCCTGGTCTGGAGTTTTAACCTCTTTCATCACCAGAGGAGGCATGCCCAGGATTGCAACACTGCAGGACAAGTTTCTCTCTAATTGAATTGTAAATGACTTAGGACAGAAAAGAATGAAGATATTTTAGCTATTGAGCATTCTCCTCTCTATTTCTAAAGCTTTTTGGTACAAGAAATGTGTAGTAGTGCTCCCCAAATTTGAATGACCTCTCTTGTAAAGTTTACACTCTCTGTCATTCTGGAGCTGTGAGTAATAAAATGTATCTCAGCATACGACTAATTTTAAACATGAAATGTCGATATGAGTAATTAGTGGGACTTCGAATCATTGTGTCATTATTTTGGGGGACATAGGCTGACTTCTCTTCCTCTCTCTACTTTCATATATCTCAATCTTCTTTTATTTAATTTCATAGGTGAATAGTGACGTTTTTTACACAAGAATGGAGAAAAATGGAACCCAAGTGGTAGAAAACATTGACACAACCCGTATTGGGCAGTTGATTGTGACCAAGCAAGTTGGAGGTGATGGAATGATGGACATTACTGAGGAGTACAAGTTCCGAGAAGGTAACTTAGAATGAGCTGGGATCATATGGATGTAGATTTATCTCAGCCAGACTCTGGATAATGACTTGGAAACCTCTGTCACTGAAGGAGCTTCATGAAAAGCTGCTAAAGTGCTCTCTGGAGTTCTTTCTTTGTAACTCCATCCCAGAAACACCGTACATGCTTTGGTCATAAGGCACAAACAAAGCACAAACTTTGCAACTCTGAAATGCTTTAGACTAAGTAAGTTGTAGTGAAAATAAAGGCTAGTCATGGAGCAACTCAAAGCATTCAAAACAATTCAAGTCTTTCTGTACAGATGTTTAGACATTTCTTATTCAGGCCAGATGTTCACACAGAGTAAACTAGTGTAGCTGTATCGATAAGAATTTATCTACATCAGTTTGTCTGATACGGCTTTGACACCAACTCCCTTGGTAGCTGTGAAGTTCTCCCACTGCTGGTGTTACCACAGGAGGGTTCACTGTCCTCATCTATTTATTTCAGCTACTACAAATGATGGAATACACACCCTTATGATTAGTAGGTGGGCTAATGCTGCACTTCTGTTTCTTTTCTAAATCTGGTTTTCATTCATTCCTAGGCTCAGATGAGGAGAGGCTGGCTCTTGAGACTGCTGTGATGTATGGTGTTAAAAAGCAAAGTGTCCAAGACACCACGTATCAGCCACAGACAGATGTTGACATGGACTTCCAATCGCAGAAGGCAGTCCTTGGCAATGACTTTAAAGTCACCATAACTTTCAGGAACAAGAGTCGCAACTCCTACACTGCAACTACCTACCTTTCGGGCAACATAGTGTTTTATACAGGAGTCACAAAAAGTGAATTCAAGAAACACTCTTTCAGTGCAAAACTGGAACCCTCTTCATGTAAGTCTTGCATAGTTGTTTTCTGTGTTATTAACTGTCACCCATGTTTCTACCCATGGGTAGAGCCAATTCTGGTAGCTAGGGGTAGGTTATTCTACTGGGTATCAGAAGGATCCACTCCCTACCCTGGGCTGGATACCAGGGTCATTTAAAGCTGAGGCTGTTTTCTTCAGGCTGTTTCTCCCTGCATAATACTCTTTTACACCAAGCTGCTTGTCTGGGAATTGTAAATCTTTCTTCTTGAGTACAAAAGAAATCAAAGGATCACAGGTATTAAGCTGCAAGGTATTGTTTTTCCTTTGAATTCCTTTATTTTCCTATCAGCATCTCAGCAAATGAAGAGGAAGTTCTGGTTCCACAGGGTGTCATGTACAGAGACAAAAGAGTGTATTTTTTGTCTTACCTGGTAGAAACTGACAAGTTCTGAGTAAATTCAAGTGAATATCTGACTTTGGAGGACTGTGCGGTTCAGGATTTCATATTTACAGTGATCTGAAATGTTTATATGTAATGAGAATGTGCCACGATAGAGCAGGGACATTTGTCAGCTAGGCAGGAGCCCCAAAGGTGAGTTATCTTTACAGACGCGGCATTTACTTTTCCTAGTGCCCTCTGGAATACAATAGGGAGATCCTGCCTCCCACTTCTCATGGGAGAAGCAGTTCCTGGCAGGCTAGCTCAGGAGGCTGTGGGCAGGTTTTTGTACTGCTCAAAGTAGGAAAGAGAGATGTTCTCCTTTTTAAACTCGGACATAACCTATTTCCTGTCAGCCATTGCAACAGGTGTTTAGGACCAGCTGTACTTCCAAGTGCTACCTGGCAGGCTCTAGCAACAAGTGACTGCCAATCACTTGTTCTCCTGACAGGCCTGTGTCCTGGGTCAGTGCTTCTAGCTCAGCAAAAGTGATGACCACGTGCTCTTACAGAGATGAAGTAGAGGATCCTTCACCTGAGTTCCCTGCTGAGAGAGTCAGCAGCCGTGACTTTGCCTTCTAGACACTCTAGTGGGCAAATCAATCTTTCTGAGTGCAGCAGGAGTGGCAGGACTTCGGGAGCCCAAAGGATGGGCCTCCTGAACTGGATGTGCTGCTGGATCACAGCAGTCCTAGCTGACCTCTCAGCTTCCTGTCTTGGCTACTTCATTCCAGCTCAAGAGACACCGTGAGCCCTCTTTCTTCAAAGAGGACAAGTTTTGTCTCAGTGAGAAGCCTCCATGGAACCACAGTTGCTACCAGGCCACAAAAAAATCCTCTGCTTTCTTCCTCACTTTGAACATCATCTGAAACTGCACATTTTATTTGGAGCTCATTATTCTGCAAAAAGTAGAATCTCCACTGATAAGGATCTACTGGTGAAGGTTAATAAAACATCTACCTCCAGCCTGTAACAAAGCCCTGAGAGTTACTTGCTGATTCTTTCTAACTCTGTGGATCATTTGCAGGGGGCCTGGAAATGGGCATTGGGTTGTTCCAATACATGCTATCAAAACACAGTGTGAGTGTTCATAGTGACTTACATCAGTTACTAAATATCTGATCTGGAATACTGCAAAACTTTTGGAGACTTGAATAGGTACAGTAAAAAAAAAATCCATTTCAATAGTCTTGGTCTAAATTCTGTGCCTCTTCTTTGATGAGGGAAAATTTAGTCATCTTGGAGGAGAAGTGTCTGCTACATTTTCTGGCCGTGATTTGTGCACGGTTCCAGGACTTGCTTATGTCTGCCTTTGTATCAAAGATCTTTGTAGGGTATTATTACCTAAAATACAGCTTCTGCAGTGCTTTGAGGATCACCTGGCTCCTCTCTGCAAGAAATGAAATTAATAGATGTTTAAATATCACTGAGCATCATAATTCATTTTTTCTAAATTAAGTAAATGCTAAGAAAAAAAGCTTCTTGAAATAGTGCTGGAAACTCTGAACTGAGTGATGGTGAGTGAATGAAGACTGGGGAGAGGCACCTGAAAGAACAGAACATGGATTTTTATGTATATGTACCAAGAGTATGTCCCCATCACTGCTTCTGGCCAATGAGACATTTTTAAAGTTATTCCCACTTTTCAAGGTGGGAATTTGCTTCTATCTGAGCTGCAGTCATCAACTTGTGGGGCACTCTGTTCTGCAACAGGACAAAAAATCCTCATAAATTGCACCATTTCTAAAAGTGATACATGACATTTGAGCATGAATTCTTTCACCTTTTCCTTGGAAAGAAGTACATGTGGAATCAGGAATAGTGTCTGAGCAGGTAGGCAGTATGAAGGAGGTAGTGTGATTATCTGCAAGTGCATGAGAACAATCTGTCAGGAATGTAATGAGAGGGTACCTCAAGGCACCCAAGCAGGATTTGTAGGCTTTGTTCAGGGCAAGAAGTGTGTGTGTGTATATATATATCTATAACAAAAAAATTACAATGCTAAACAGAAGTATTAAAGGGATTCTTCCAGCCCAAAATACTGAAAGCATGAGGCAAGCTAAGTTTTCAAACAGGAAACGAATGAATGATTTTCAGAATAATGATTAAAGGAATTGTGTGGGTTGAAAATATCTTTGAGGATTTAAATAGCTTAAACCTTCCAGCACCTTCAAAGGTGCTCTCGCATTTACTGAGTTATATTTAGTTTTCTGGATTTTTTTTTAAAAACTAAAAGGCAACTCAGTGTTGTGTCTCCCTTGGCTTTCCCAGATGCAGTAAGTGGTACTGGCAACTTATCAGCACAACCAGTGCTAAGACAATGGAATTATCTTCTTCTTTTTTTCCTGTAGTGATTAAATTTAAACAGAAAAGTTTGTCTTTTCTTCCACTTTAAAGTAAATTTCTCCCAGTTTGTGACTAATTTATTTACTTATTTACTTCTCAGATGAGAAATACCTTGCCTGATTTGTAATTTACAGTTAAGGGTATTATGGGAAATTCTTTTACACAAGATAAAGAGTGTAAGGGAGGGAGCAGGAACACATCAAGTAATTTTAAGGCTGGCTTAGTAAATCCAGGTCAGGTGGCCACCAAGGGAATAGCTTTGAAACCAAATCAAGGAACTGGTTTTGATGTGAGCGGATCAAAAGAGCGAAAAGTGGTGAATGTCATTTACCCAACTGAGTTCAATTATCTCAGTGTTTACAGTGAATGTCACAAATACAATACAAATAATGGATAACAGTAATCATCATAGGTAACAGATGGGAGATCTTGATGTGTTTACTAGGGTTATAATGAATGTTTATAGAGAGAAGAGCTCCAGGTCTATATATTTTGCCTGGTCAGTTAGTTAGTAGGTCCGATTCTCTGCATCGCATTCTCACACCATTGTTGGCCTGGGAATTGCAGTTCAATATAGTTAAAATTAATGATTCCCTGCTTCTCAACTGTCTAGCCTACAGGGACTTGTTCCTTCTGATAATTATTGTCAGAGAGCACGTGAAAGTTCTCTGGAGGGCAGGCTGCTGACAGAAAGACCTTCTTGGTAATGTTTGCAGGCAAGTCCAGTGTAGAACAAAGGCAGATATCCAGCCATGTCCTGGAGAGCAGGTGATCTCCCAGGTAGCCTGCATGGGCTCATACCCCTCAGTTGCTACTCTGGTGGCATCCCTGTGCCAAGAAGAGAGGCAAAGAAAGAACAGGAGTAAACTAACTGAAAAAGCAAACATTTACAGGAATGACACTCAAAAGCTGGTTTGGACTTTTGTGCCCAGTAGACACGTATTTCCAGACTTCTTTCTCATTTATTTTGTGGTAGCACCTAGAAACCTTCAACAGTGACCTGGCCCATGCTGAGGGTACTGAGCAGGGGCTGTGCACAAATCCAGCCCTTGCCCCTGGAAGTTCACAGCCTAAATAGAAAGAGGAAAAAAATTAGAGGGGAATAGATATAGTAAAGAAATTAAGTTAGTTCGGAGGAAAAAAATCAAAGCCAATCTTTGGCTCGAAAGCCACCTTTTTTCCAAGGCACTTATGTAATTGGCACTAGCCATGATGAGAGGAGCAGTTAGTGATTAGATTGCTTCAGATGCCTTTTTTCATTCCTGTGTCTCCCCTCAGCCAGCTCTTTCGACGTTGTGATCAAATCGAGTGAGTACATGAGTGACCTGCTGGAGCAAGCCTCCTTTCATTTCTTTGTGACTGCGCGGATCAATGAAACGGGGAAGATTCTGGCCGTGCAGAAGGTGATAATGCTGGACATTCCCACCCTGCGGATCAAGGTAGCTCAAGGTTGTGGTGGAAGGGATGTGTTCTCTACAAGGGTGTTGCATTGACTTGTGGGGCAGAGGAGTGTGTGTGTTTATGCACATTAGAGCTTCTAACATGGACCTTATAGAGCAGTGGCTGGCTGGAGCATGTGAGGGTGTATGGGTACATTATGTAGCGTGTTGAGCATCCCTGCATCGAAGAGAGAGGCTGACAGAAGCACTGGTAGCGAAGAGCTGAAATTATCTCAGTGGAGGAAAGAGGGGAAAAGATCTGAGAAAGCTGAAGAAACTCAAAGGTTAAGAGAGATAACTCACTCAAGTCACTCAAGTTCTTCAAGTGCTTCAAAAGTCTATTATGTTTAAAGCAATGCAGCACAGGGGCCTCTTGCTGAAGAAAGAAGAACGCTGCTATTGGAGTAATTTTGCTGGGAGAGCTTCCGCAAGTATTGTGGAAAGTTTCTCCAAACTTGAACAGGCAGCACTGATTCGGGACAACGTCTTTTGGGGACAGTTCAGGATTTCAGTGCTTTGCTGCCACTCTGGATGTACTGTCAGTGGTGTTCCCCAAAAGCTGAGGCATTTCTGCAGACAGTGGTGTGGTACCTATGAAGATGGAGAAGAGTAATGCTTGTAATACTCCAAGGAGCCTATGTTGTATGGCAAAGACAAGCCATTTTAACTTAACTGAGATTAATTTAACAAACCACTTCAAACAGGATTTAAACTTCTCAATTCATAACTGAGCATCCAAATAAATTGCATTTTTTTTCAAAAGCACCAAGCACCATTCATCTGCTTTGAATGATGGAATTTGGATCTGCTTTTTTCCTAATAAAAAAAAAAATCAGGACACATGTTCAAGAAGCTTTATATAAGTATGAATTATATAAAAAATATAAAATTCAGGACCTTTAAAGAAATCTAAGTTTATACAACTTTTCCCCTCTATATATTTATTTGAACCAGTGCTCAGGTTTCCAAATAATAATTTATGTAGCAACTTCAGCCTTATGCAAAAAAATAGCTTTTTTAGAAATATGGATCAAGACTACATCAAAGTTTGCCAAAAAGTCTACTCTGTTTCATGGTCTTTAGAAATACTATGATGTTCTGATCAGATAATAGTATTTTCAAACAAAATATTTTTGGTTTACTGAGCATTCCAGAGAGGAGGTAAACAAGACAAGTAAACTCTACTTCAAATACCTGTCTTTAACAACCAAATTTTTAAAAGTAAAGAATTCTTTCAATTCAATACTTAAACAGAACACCTTCTACATTATCTCAGATTTTCAACTTCGAAATAGTTTATCCTCCCTGCTGTTCTGAAGAAAGGAATTTTAGCATATAGAATAGACTGTTGTCTAAAACCCATGTTTTCAAGTAAAACTAAGTTTTTCTCTTTTCTATTTCTTTGTGATGTATGAAAATACACTGAAATTTTAAAAGCTGTATTTTTTTAAGGGGTGTGTGTGTGTGTGTTTGTGCATGTATGTGGGCATATATTGATAGAGGAGATTTTGATTCATTGCTTTTTAATGAAATTTGAGATAGTTTATCTGTTTAGCTTTCTTTTCAAGTTTGTTCATTGGATATGATTGGCAGACCAAATTTCTTGATGTGAGAGTGAGAGAGAAAAATGAAGAAACGTATTTCCCGTGATGTCTTCAGATGAACCTCTGATCTTTCTCTGTTGGTCTAAGGATATTCTCAGACTCAACAATTGAGGAAATTACACTATATTCTTACCCTGAGATCAGGTCACAAAAATAAGACCGACAAATACACGTCATGGTCTCAGCTGCAAGTGTCAGACTTCAGGATGATTTTGAATCAGTGATCTTAAATGGTCAATTGAAATAAAGAGGTTACAGGATCTCTAATTGAGCCAAGACTTCCAAAAATGCCCATGGTGTCCTTTTGCATATTCAGGTGCTCAAATGCCATTGAGGCTTTAGCTGTATCTCCTCCTTTACTCCAGTCATTTTAGTGTTTTTTGGCACAGAGTAATCCCTTAGATTAGAGTCTATGTAGCTTTTTGCAAATGTCATACTTACTTAAAACACCATTTTAAATTTATTGACCAGATACTTGATTTTGTTAGTTGTCTTTCTCAAGGCCCTTTAAATCAGTTGATGGACCATGAAGTGGGCTGGAAGATCTGCCAGCCATAAGTTGAAAACCCTTGCCCGAGCAAAACAAGTACACATATTCTGTGAGAAATGCTGAATTTCCAGGCGGATAAAGAACCCCAAATCCCCATGCATGTAGCCATTGTTTAAAAGCACATTTGTCTGGAGGTTTACTATTTTCCAGCGCAAAATGTACTGCTCTTTTGCTTACACAGGGTTTGCAGGAAAACTGGCCTTCAGGCCTCCATAGAGTACATGTGCAAGGTTAGAAGCCCTTCAGAGCACGAGAAGAGTGTGCAAAAGCAAAGGGAAGATGAGCATGACAATTTTCAGGGTGTAACCACATAGCCTGGTGTTTCTAATTTAGGGTAGTAAGACCTGCCCTTCTCTTCTGGAGCTTATATATTGAGCAGATCACTTCAGTGCTGGTGGGGAGCCTAAGGAGGGGGGTAGAGTCTGGGAGAGAGGCCCCATCAGCTGGATTCACCCCCAGCTGGGCCCTCAGCTCCAGAACGGTACATGCAGATTTCTGGTTTTCTGTGTAAATGAAGGCCAGCCTCTTGATCTGCCATGTGGTTTGATGGAAAATTACAATGGGTGGGAAGATGCGCCATCCAACAATTTTCTTCTCACTAGTCTTTCTTTGCCTCGTGCTATTTTGCTGCGTGCTCTGCTCTTCTGCCTCGCCAGTACTGTGTATCTTTTATTATCAGTTTCTGATGCATTGTCCTTTCCTTGTCTTGCAGACCAAAGGTGAACTGGTAGCTGGTAAAGAAACATCTGTGATTGTGGAATTCACCAATCCTCTGAAACAAACCCTGGAGAACGTCACGCTCCGCCTCGAGGGACCTGGAGTGCTGAGAACAATAAAAAAGCAGTTCGGGTAAGGAAGAAAGCACAACCAGCTGGGAGCTTGTCCCCTGCTTGCTCACAGTAGGAAGCTCACAAGAGACACTTAACTAATGCTGTGCTGAGTAATTTAATTCAAACACTCTCTCTGTACTTTAAAATCCAATACACAGGGGAGCTATAGGTCTCAATAGTCAGTAGAAGTCGGGCTATCCAGAGAGATTGTGAGAGCATTTCATCTGTGCAGTACCAGGGTTGGAGGAATTGGTAGTGTTTGTGGTAGTTGCTAGTGCAGCCCAAGTTTACTTTTTCATTGTATTACATTATTTTTAGCACTTGACAATAGCACCTACAAGCCGCTATCACAGAGAGGAAGATTTATCCTACACTTGAAGCGTTTACTGCTGCTCACTCAGCACGTGCAAATCGAGTCCTGTGCTGTTTTTTGGAAAGGGCTTTTCTCTGCTCTTGTTAATCATGATTATACAAGATATTCAGGTACCTCAGATGATCTTTTCAAGCTCATGTCAAGACACAAAATGTGTGCTGTTTGCAGAGCCTGCTGGCACAGCTGCGGTGTGTGTGAGAGCACACAGCTCCCCCCAGTAGCTCCACTGCACAGGGCTGCCCTGGCACACAGGCATGTTCCCAGCACAGGGCACTCCCAGATCTGAGGAAAAGGAAAGCCACCTTCATTATTCTCCGAGTCACACCTTATATTGACACCACGATACCCCTACGTTAAGCAAGTTGTAAATCCTCTTTTCTTTTGGGTTCGGTGTTATGACCTTAGCATTAGCTGAGGGTATATAACGGAGAAACTTTGAAAATTTTTGAGGCTATAGCTTAGTCCTGGGCATCTATCTGTCTGGGCTTAGTATCTATCATTACCTGAGCTGATGGTCCCCAGGTGTGTGTAAAAGGAGCTTGAAAAATTGCCTGTGTTTCAGCAGCTGCATAAATTTTCAGCATCCTCTGCAGCCAGCAGGGGAGGTCTGATCCTGACTGCACCTGGGACAGGGATAAAAAGATCAAAACCAATCTCCAGAGTCGAGCTGATAGAAAAATAACCATGAAAGGGCAACATACTGTGTTTGCTTTGTGCACATGGTATGTCACAGGTGCTGCTGAGCATGACTCAGCATGGTCCGCAAGAGTTACACAAGTTGTGACAATAGCCCTCATTGCTGTCCGGCTGTGCCAGCCTCCCCTATTGTTCTGGATCCTTTTCGAACCAAAAGCTGCTGTGGACTGCCCTCACCTTCAAGGATACAGAAATTCTCAGGTGCATCAAAGGCACAAGAGTTAAGGGAGAAAAATGACTCATGGAACACACGTCATTTTCCTTAGAGTCACCATGTTTTCCCCTTTTCAGTAATGCCCTTGGCAACATTGAAAGTGGAAATGGATCAGCTTAGTCATTTTAAGATTTAACTTCTCTGAGATGAATGTAGGATGCAGGTGATACACACAGAGGACAGAGCAAGGGGCAGTTGTAGTTTATTTAAATAATAATCACATTTGTCTCCATGCATTCAAAGTGATAAATGGCTCCAGTGTGGTGATGGCTCAGCATGTTATGCAGAGTCGTTCATCACTGAGTTCACTCCCAGGAAAAATCAGATCAGGGTGGCTTACTCCATTTGAAAAGAGAATTAAACATATCCTAGGTTTTCCCCACCCTTCCAACACTTCCCTATTTACCAGAGACTGTTAATATAGGATGGAGCTTTTACAGTTCTATGTGGGGATAAGGTATTTGGCCTCTGTGGACTTTTCAGGTAGGTTTTCAGTATCACTTCAGTGGCTCCACAAAACTGATCATGTGTGACCTAGCTGATACAACATTATTCTGGCAATGTAGTGGCCTGGGGGCTTCAGTCTTGACCATTCATAAAGTCTATATATAGATAAAGATATTGATATTTAGCTATTAGCCTCAGACAGATGAGGAGCATGAGTTATGGAAAAGCCTTTGGCAGCAGCAGTTCTTGCACAGGGCATAGTCTTTGCATGACAAATGAGAATTAACCAGGCAGTGATGGATAGTCCTAAAATGATTATAGCCAAGCATACTTTCACACTAGCAAGTAAGTAATTTTGGGTGTTTCTATATGTCAAAGCTAAGCTAGTATTAGCATTTGTAGTGAGAGGCAACTTGTTATAGAGGCAGGACAGTAGAGAGACAGTAAAAGGCAGGTTTGGTTTCCCAGCACAGCTGTTCTCTTCCTGCACGTGCACACACACACACACACACATATATATATGTACTGACATGACATCACTATAAAACAAAGATGGTAGTGCTACCCTCTCTCACTGGAGCACTGTGAAGCTGTGGCCCAAAACCCTTCATCCTTAGAGAATCTGGACCCCCAGCTGCTCAAGAAGTGTAGTCTGCACATTAGACTTGTATAATAACTTCTTCACTTTCCATTCAGAAAATCCCTTGCAGAAAATTCCCATAAAGTCTTAAAGGTATTTTACTTTCTTCAGCAATTGAAGTCATTGGTTTATCATTATTCCATTTTAGTGGGCATCTGGTGGATGTAAGCCAACCAGCTATGGAATCTCTCTCATTAATAACACAGATAGAAAGAGGGACAACACTTTCTGGAAGCAGACTGTACATGCTCACATCAAAAATATGATCTTTCTCTGCTTTTTTTTTCTAAAAGTGGGTACATGCCCCAAGGTATCTCTATCTGTATATGCAAAAAGGATCTGGAATACCTCATTTTACCAGGGCAGACTTGCACTGAAACAAATATTCAGGTGGGAGGATTCCAGGCTAGCTCATTTAGAGCTAATTAAGGTTTCTTGTCTCATGGCAGCTTATGCTAAGCCTGGGCAGACATTTCTGTCTTGACCCTGGCATGTGACATGGCACCTGAGAACCAAATCCTGCCAGATGAGAATTTGAAACAGTGACTGAAATAGAGACTTGCTTTGCTCTCATTTTATTCAGTTGTTTTCAGGACACTGTAGCCATATGAGATAAGAACAGTGAACTTAGAACCCTCTTATTTAGTGCTGAGGAAAAATTAATTTATTTTTATAAATAGCTCCCCACTACACTGTTTTATCCATTGCTTCCTTTGGAGCAGTTGTATCCCAGCATCCAACAAACACAATCAATCAATCAATCAATAAATATCAGCCCTTAAAATCTGCACACAAAACCTTGTGAAAGCACTGAGAAAACACAGAAACCCAATACCTAAGGCTGCCCATGCATCTTAATTGCAGCGAAAAAATTGAAAATAAAGAGCAGTGCAGAATGCTGTTTTTTTAATATCTAAGTTATCAAGAGTCATACGTCATGTAAAAGAGTAACCAACAACAGCAGGGCTCCCAAGAATACTTTGACTTGTTTGTAGGCACATGAAGAAGTCATCTGAAGGGGCCACTGAGGAGATCTGCTGATGCTACCCCTGTGGCAGGGTGGTTCAGGGTAGGAGTGACAGAGTTCAACATCTCATAGGGTTTGCAGGGGAACGACCTGAACACTTGGACTTATTTAACCATTTAAGGAATCACCACCAGGCTATAGACTGTAATAAACAGGAAAAAATGGAATTATAAAGTAGAAAAATATATGTTAGATATATTGAAGGTCATTCTGAAAGTGATCACGAGAGGAAGTGACAGGAGGCAGAAGAAAATGGATTCATTCTGGAAATTTAAAATTAGCCTAGAGGAAAGGCCAAAAAAGGCTTTAACAGGGTCAGTTCTGAGAGGAATAGAAGGTGGAGAGAGTAATTTATATGATGTTTATAAGAAGAGTGAAATATAAAAGATTTGAGACATGTTACACTATCTACCTTAAGTTTCTCCAGTTTTGTGTCAGGTTGAGAGCACTGGCTAATGGACTGCAATATTGAAACTTTTCTATTTTTTTATTCAGGAGAATCCCGATGAACTCTACATTGACCTGGGAAGTAAGATTTATCCCAATGCGACCAGGTTTACGAAAGCTGATTGCAAGCCTCAATTCTGATGCTTTGAGGCATGTGTATGGTGAGCTGAATGTCCAGATTCAGAAACCATGAACCAAGGTTCTGCCTGCTTCTCTCATTTAGATATATTTAAAAATATCATGGTATGGTGCGGCTGACAGAGAGGTATAAATCTGCTTATTGTTATTTTGGTCATCCTTCTGCTGAAAAAAATTGATAGAGCAAACTAATTGGTATGACTGGGGAGAGCATAAAGAAGCACCTGGATGCTAAATGATTTAAAATTAGTTATATGTAATTAAAGGCAATTCTAGGTCATGTTATTCCTGTAGCTCACTTGTATTTATGGTCTTTCGCATTAGTGCTGCAAGGGAATTTGAAAAGCTCCATTCGCCAGAGTAATCTGAACTTTAGTTTTAATTAAGGCCTGGTATTTCACTGAAAAGGAAAAGAAAAAAATAAAGAACCCAGTGTTATAAATTCTTAGACTGAATTACACAATGTTATGGTAGATCATTCAGCCTGCAATAGAAACAGGTATTTATAGCTAAAAGGGTCTGCTTTATCTTACAAATTAATAATGTTCTGGTTCGTGGACAGCTCACTTTGCTGGAAGCATCTCTCAGGATGTTTTATCTCCAGAATATTCTCAGCCCCTTGCTTTGTCTTACAGCTTCCCTGTGCTTTTTCTCCTACTCTCTCGTGTGCAGGCACTCACACGTACTCACTTCATACCCTCATCAGACCCCATATGCAGCTGGTATGCTGTTCCTCTACTTTGCTGGGTGAGAATACAGAGTTTTTCTGCCTCTGCTCAGAGTTTATCACACAAAACCTGCATTTTTTGGTCATATCTCTTGTGTAAGATGTGTTCTCTCTTCACCCTTCTCTGCCTTTTTTCTCTTCTGAAGCCACCATGTAGATCCATCTCCCACATGAGTGTGTCAGGACTGTTTGCTGTCCCAGAGAGGTCCAGGCTGGCAAATGGGGTGAAGGAAAGAGGAGTGGAACAGGGAGCCTGAGGGTCTTCTCCTGCCAGTCCCACAAGCCTAGCCAGTATCCTGCACTGGAGCTGGGGGTGACTTTAAACTAAAAATATGGGTGTGAGTGGTTATTAAATCGTGCCTGAAAGTTCCCAAGAATCATGGCTAAAGCAGAATGAAGAGCTGTTACACGAGTAACCCTGGGACTACAGAAGGGCAGAAACTCATCTGGGAAAGGAATAAAGAGAGTCTGACTTCTGAGAGTCAGAAACTTACACAAGCCACAGCAGCTCCTCCCCTCTGGCCACAGTGTGTATGTAAGAGCAGATCAGGTATTAACAGCACAGGGGAGCCAGTTGAGCTTCTAAAGTTAAAAGGAACATCTTTCTCTTTAAACCCTGGGGCTTTACTGACCATATCATTTGGTGGTCTCAGTGAAAAGCAAGGGAGATGCCTTCCTTCCCTTCTGCTCCTCTTGTTGCTGCACATTGCCCATGGTACCTCCTGCAAGGCCTGTAACCAGCTGTTAGAGTCTTGGGAGAGGAGAAGTGCGGCTGCTCTTTTTACTAAAGTGGGGAACAAAGCAAAAATTCATACTACTTCATATACTCTGAGAGTACCCCAGGATCCAGGAAAACCAGATTTTTGGGGGCTTTCACTTCAGGAATGGACACAGCCTCATTTTATACAGCTTATGTGACCACTTCAGAAACTTTGCAATGTCAAAGTCCTGTGGAGTAGAAGAGACTGAGCAATGTTTTGTCAGTGCAAGGTGACAATCTCTGTTAGGTAATTAAGCAGTCCTACCAAGCTCTGCATCTTCTAATAAAATTATCTATTTTGTGCTCTTGCATATAAACCTGCTTTCTATTCCAGACATTTTATAAATACAGTGTAATAAGAATTCAAAATAAAGTGTGTCTGATTGCACTTGTGTGTTGTGTTCTGTATTTTGATCAATTACTTCTACATAGCAGCACTGTAGACACCAGTCGCTGCATCTTCATTGCAAAAATTTAAAAATGCACTTCTGAGCCATGTGTCTTTTTTGGTGCTAAGAAGAAAAACTTACATTTATTTAAATAAAAAAAACCCCACACAATTACAGGCTAATTTTAGCTGTTTTCCTTCTGTTTCAACAACTGGCTACCTAATGAATTGGAGGAGGTGATGATTTCCAGAGAACATCACTAGTGCCAGGAAAAAGAATCCCTGGAATTTGCTTTAACTTGTCAGAGACCATTAAGGCACCAGTTTGCCCCTAATGAAACCTTACCTATGTCCCATTTTTAAGGAGTGCTTCTCTCAGCTAAATATTTCCAGTCATTTTACTAACACAAATTAAGCTGAATGACCTTTGCCGGGAGACAGGAAGTATTTTTGTTTATAGTTTATAGACGGGTATATTGAAGCAAAGTGGTGGCTGGGAACAGAGACCAGGGATGTCAGCAGCCCTTGGCACCAGCAGCCCACTCACTGTGCACCGAGGTGCTCACAAAAACCTAAGGACAAAATGAGGATGGCCTCTAGGCCCGTGCATGGGCTGTCATGTGAAACACAGGCAAAACCTTACTGGAGGAGCAGGGAGTGCTGTGACTGCACTTTATGTACTCACAGGGTGTGATCAATAAATAATGAGGACAGATTGGCAACCTCAGATCGGGAGGAGCTCTGAACCTGAAAATACTTATAGAGTTCAAATTCTTCAGCTGAAGGTCTTTTTTGAGTGGGCTGAACTTGGGTCCTCAACACAACCAGCACATCTCAGAGATGCACTGGGGAGGAACCAGTCCAAAATCAAACCTCTGCTTCCACAGCTCTCACAGTCCAGCAGCTCAGAGATGCTAAACACAAACAAAAGTCACTCCTGAAGCACAGCTCATTTGTTACCAACTTGTTACATCCAAGCTGTGGGGCAGGTTGCTTCAACAGCCAACAACTTGTCACATTCCAAATCTTGCTATGATCAAAAGGAAGCACATCTTACACGCAGACCTGGGAAGAATATCTTGTTAGTCTTGTTAAAGATAATCTAATCAGAGAATCATTAGTAGCTGAAATAACTAGCATGGTATATTATATTCTTGTATCTTTATTACAATGATCCTAACATTTATAGTCCAAATTATATTAGGTAAAACTGGTACACATAAACTTTATAGCATACTCCACTTTCTCTGCTTTTTTATGCACCTCTACACTGTCCCTGTGATGTCTCCAATCTGCGTGAGGGTGTGTGTAACAGCAAGTCACCGGTGTCCCAGGTCCTCCACAAAGCAGAATGTGATATTAGTGGAGAGAGTTTATCTTCCTCTTCACTGGGATAAGCACAACAGAAAAATTCTTCCTTGTCACTCTATGATACATCAGAGGTCATTTTTACAGACTTCTTGCACGCTCAACATCTTGTTCTTTTTTTTTATTGATTCAGCTCCACAGTAGATCCTAATTTGCTACATGATGCATTTTACTTGTGTTGGGTACTCATTGTTCGGTGTCCTTTGTTACATCTAGAATTTTTCTTACCTGCTTCCTAATGTTGCATCCTTTGACAACCACTTATTAGCTACTGGTGAGCTGTTTGTAGCCTGAGGTATACCATATCATCCTAACCTGCACTGTCAAGGCCCCTGTTACCATCCCATCCCAATGAACTTTTATGTTGCATTTTATTTTGAGATCATAAATAGTTCATTCTACAAGGAATAACTACCTGCACTTACTGTCTACTAGTTACAAAAAGGACATGTAACAACAAAGATTCCACCATGCAATTGGATAAAGCACAGCAAAAACTAAAAGAAAGCCAGTAGTAGATACCAGGGCATTGGATAATTGCTCTTACAGGTAAAAATCTTGACAAGGTCCAGTGCTTGTGCTGCTAGGTTGTCACCAAGCTATGACCTTTCTCAAGCAATGGCAGCATCTGATTTGTGCACCGAAATGAGAGAATGTGACTGAGCATTGACTTTTCTAGTGACCAGTGATAATTGGTTTGAACTGAAACTAATCAATAAACACTGCCACATCAGCGACACACCTGGTCCCCAAACCCTTTCTGCTGCTGGGCACTTTCCTTCCTGCTATGTCATTTTTTCCTTCCTGCTATGCTATCTTCTAAGCATATTGCTTTCATATTTGTCCTTGTTTTTCCCAAGGAGAAGGCTGTGTCTGCTGGTGCTAACTTCTGAATTGGAGTGATGGCACAACAGAGGAAGACAATGGAAGACAACCAGATGACAGGAGGTGGTAAAACCAGAATTAATATCCCTGGTACGAAAGAGGGAAGTCTAAAGTACACTGTAACTGCCAATGGAAGGAAAGGAATTGTCTTGTATACTGGAGCCGGCATGATAGCTGGATGAGTAAAGGAGAGATGAGTGTGCCCTATGAGGAGATCCAAGCTGGGCTCAGCCTTTTCCATAAGTCACCTGCAGCCCAACTAAAACAGGGTTGTGCCTGTCTGTCTCCACAGGATTAGTCTGGGAACAAAAGGGACCCCTTGCAAACACTCACACAGCTCCTGCTCGGGTTTTGGCTACCACAGAGTGGGCACAAGACCCTTACATAAGCTGGAAGCACCACTCAAAGCCACAACAACACATAGGCAGGACATGATTGATGGGAAGGGGAAGAGGTCATTATGCAGCTGCCATCACCTGCAGCTTGCCATCCCCTGCAGCCTCAGTCCTGGTGTATTGATTGTGTGACCGTTTCCTCAGAATCCACTGACTTACGGAAGTGGTGTAGATCGAGCTTCCAAGCTGGAAGTTATAAATACTTTGGCTTACCCAAAAATCTTTTGATATGAATCCAACAGCAGGCAGACTGCTGAGACTTTTGTGCCTCCAGGTGTGAAACAGGGGGCACCCACAAAGTGATGGGGGCGGAAGAATGAGCACTCTCACTGTCTACTGGGTAACTGTTTTGTTCATTGTTGTGTGAGTTGCAAGTTATGAATAAGAGAACTGTGAGTTGGAAACATCACGAATTAAGAGATGAATCAGTGAATTGGTGTGTTAGACTAGTTTGTGCAAAGTTTGAAGTGTCTATTTTCTTTCCTAGTGTGTTCATAGAATCGAGTTTAATTTGCATATTAATTTTAATGTATTTTCCTGTAATTTCAAGCAATCCAAATGCATCATGACAACCCTAATGGAAGGAGTGGGAAACATCTGGTCTAGTGAAAACTGTAGTAGCAATGAGTGGTGTTGTAGATGCAAGTATTTTGCTTATGCTACAGGAATATCCTGGTTGGGCACAAATGCAAGATAGAATCTCTGTTTAGTAGTTTTGGTGGCTCTTTCTTTTGTGATCTTTGAGAGCTTCCTTAGGTTTTGGCATCTACCAAGGCAATTCCCAAGTGTGTTATCAACAGATATAATTAAACATCTCGTATTTACTTTGAACCTCATTCTCCCTCTGACCTCCTTTGACACCTTCTATCTCTGGTACTGCGAGAATCAGAGAGACCTTCTTCCCTCTCCAACATGTGACCTATACATTCATAGACTTCTGAACTGCATTTTACCCACATCATATCTTCTTCAGATTTAGGAGTCCTACCTCAGTCATTTTGTACATGGAAACTCTTCCATGCTTGTAACCAGTCTTGTTTCTCCCCTCTGAACTTCTCCCAACATTATGTCACTTTAAGTACCATTTAAACACAGCAGTTTTAAGCATCTGCATTTTGAAAGGACACAGCTAATGAGTGACTGGCCTACCTCTGCAGGGAGAATGTGGGTCTCTTGGGACGCAGATTCATTAAGCTAAACCTGGACTCAACTGTGGCTGAAACGGATTCAAAACTTGCCCTTGTTCCAAGATCTGTACCATAAAAGTTGAACACATTTTGTGCTTTTGCATGCATTGTTTCATGAAATACTTGTATTCTGTTATAGAAGTGTGACTGCCCTTGAAAAGACCACAGGTCATCTTTCTACAGCAGTGTACGAACAGTAAGTAGGGCATTAACATTTGAAAACTAACTGATCTCTTTCATCACTATGTAGATTCATAGGATTATGAGATATGCTTAAATGTTATCTGCATGCTGCTCTTCTTCAAAGGAAATATGTCTCAGAATCTCTGTGGTTGTATGGTGCTCTTCAGGTTGTTTTATCTGATTACAAAATTCCTCTGCTTGGAAATAACCTGCAGAACAATAGGGAAATGCTGCTGTGACCTTCAGATATCTGCACAGAAAAAAACTCAGAGACTAAGGGGTAAATCCAGTGAGCTGTAACTCAATTTTAATATTCTTCAGCTATATTTACATTAGTAAGTTTTACAGGAACAGATCTTTAGAGTGAAGCCGCTGGCACTGAGTTCCCTGTAGCTACACTGTATTTTGCAGGGTTTATGTTAGACTTGCCATCTCTGGTTGAATGGCTGTGAGCCCTTGGAGAGCCTTTTGTTGCACTCTTCAATTCAATCACTCTTCACTCTTCAATCAACTCAGATAAAACTGAGCTGATCCAATGTGTGCTCTTAGATCACTGTGACATGAACTAAAACACTGTAAACCATTTTTTCAAAATCATGTTACTGGTCAGAAGATGTGAGGGATGGTCAAGAGCTCAACATCTGTGACAGCTGCATGGCAAAAATCTGCCTGGGCAATGCGACACGAGAGCATCGAAGCATTAACTGTTTCTCTGTGTAGGTGTACTGGTACAAAAGTTCTCACATCACCACTGCTCACTCCAACAGGAGGTACAAAAAGTGCACCTTCAGAAGTAATGGTAGGAATGTTTGGTAGCCCAGCTTTAAGGAAAAAATTCTCTAGTCTCCCACAGGTCTGGTTTTGTATCAGCAGGAATTGGTGGTGCTCTCTCCAGAGTGGCACTGTGTGGTCCCTAGAAGCATCTTTATGCTGATCTAGATGTAGCTGTGTTTGTACCAAAATGAATGCTCTGGAAACTGTTCTCCTTTTAGCCAAATGTTGTGCACTTCACTAGTGATGCACACTGCCTCCAAACCCCCTTTGCAGCTGGAAGAGTTTGCCCTGCTGTTTGCTTAAAAGTTTGCTGGCTTTGTTGTCCTTTATAGCACAAACAAGTTGAGCTAATTTAGGGACTGTTATAAAGATGATGTTCCAAAGGCTCTGCTGCCTAAACAGTTTAGTTTGTTGGAAGACATTTTCCTTTACTAAGATAAGCTTTGCACAGTGCCATTATAAACCCCACTGCAACATACTGATGAATTATTTTCTGCCTTTCAACTGGTTTAAGTTAGGTAGCCACAGTTTTTGCAATATAAAACAATACTTTGTGCTCCAATCAGCTACTTCTGGAAGAGCTTTTAAGTAATAAAACCTATTCCCAAAGCTCTGTTGACCTCATCAGCATTACTGGTGCCCAAGAAAAAAAAATACCTTTGCGTTCAGAGACTCAGCAGTGGGGAAGTGTCATCATCAAACTGCAAATTAACTTGCATCCAACTGTGGTTACGATAGAAAGTGTGAGGTTAAGCGAATGGGAAAAAGCCACCATTTTGAGGAAAGGAAAAAAAAAGCAGACTTTAGGCAGGGGGTGTAGGAATTGAGTAAAGTAAAAGAACCTCTACACGTGATTTTTACATATTTAGAAATTGAATAGCAGGAAACAAATCCAACTAGGGACAACTTTGAGGGAGAGAGGCAGAAGAGGCTGTATCTAAAACAACACAGACATGCCAGCAGGAAAACTGATTACGCCACTCTCTTTTTGAATCTGTAATTCCTGTCACCAAGTGGATCTTGGTTGCTTTATATCACTGCTCAAACAAACAGCAGACAAATATGTCTCATCCTGCAGCACAAAATGGACTTTATGGCTCAGACCCCTTCTTGGGTACTTTTCATCCACAACAATTTGTTCAGCCTATGGGTCTCTTCAGCACAAAACCTGTACCTAGAAAATAGGTGCTAAGAAATAAAGCACAGACTAAACTGATAATGATGGTGGGCCACAGCTGCAGGCTAAAGCTTTCCAAGATTTTAGCATCACATTACCCCTCTTTCTGTCTGCTTTGTCCACAGCTGATAGCTCTGGCTGGACAAGTCCAAGCGTGTAAAGACTCTCTGGGAATTTTTCCTTTCTAGGCATGTGGCTTACCCTACTAGTGCTGGGACATCAGCAGGTGACAAAGCCAAGTGCTCAGAAACAGGAATGCACGACTGATACTAAGTCAGCCCCTTTGCAGTGTGGTCATCACCACTGTATAGAGCAATTACACACTTTTTTTCCACAGGAATAGTCTCTCCCTTGGCCAGGATGGATGGTGAGGTTGGGCAGCAAGGACTGTGATCTGAGTGCAGCCCCTGCCTGTTGGACCCCCGTGTCATTTCTGCAGGAGTGAGGGAAAATGTAGTGGGTAAGGAAAGGGACCAACAGGAGAACAAGATGAGGGCCATCACTATTTAGGTTGTGTGTGCCTTCACTGGCAATGCACTCCTCTGGTGATGGGCTGGTGGGTCTCTTTGGAATGAGCAACCAGCTGTTTTACAACAGGGATGGGAAGAATAAACAAGCTTCAAATTAAAAATTGTATGATGATCAAAAAGTAATATGTTTGTTTCAGACTTTTTTTCTGAAGACTCGAAACGGGCTATGGGTTAAAAAATATATATAAACCAGAAACATGGTATTATTACTTCAGGTTATTATAAATCCTGTATGTAACATAGAAGTAGACAGAGGAGTTAAAGTCATTCCATATGTAATATCTCCAGCAACAATCATCCCAGATGGTTGCTTCCAGTGAGGGTTGATTGACAATGAGATACAGGGCTGTCTTTCAAAGGCACTGAGTAAAAAGTGCTTGGCTCCTGGTGGCTTCAGTAAAAGCACATGGTCCCTCCCAGGAAGAGACATGTCTTACCAGAACACATACAAGACCATAGATAATGTGCCAGCTTTTAAAGGAATCAATATTAACTCTGTTTTGTTGTGTTGTAAAGGCAGGTTAAAGTAATATCTAAAACAGCTGCTGTGTCAGGGTTGGACTGGCTTACATCAGGTCTTGGTTTGGCTTTGTGCTCTTTATTGACTAAAACATAGTATTTGATTGCAACAGCTAGATCTGCTTTTAATTAGCCCAAGTTGGATGTTTGTATCCTCGGTCTTTGATAAATTTACTTTGATACTAGCGCAAACCCTGAACACACCATGGCTATGGCATCTTTGACTCAGAAACTTCTCCTGAGAAGAACATCAATTGAGCATTTCTGCATGTCAAGCACAGTAAATCAACATCCCCAATACTCCAGCCAGGTTTTCTCATTTCATCAGAGACCAGCATCTTTACTACTGCATCAGCCTTGAAAACACTTTTCACCTGTTTCCTCTCTCAACACTTCTGTAAGTCATCTTAAGCATTTCACTACACTGGAGGCTGAGCCAGAATGGCTCAGAGTGATGTGAAACAACACAATACAATTTTTGGCCCCCTAGAAGCACAAACAGTGAAGTTTTCATGCCTTTCACTCAAATTTAGCCACAGCTCTACCTCCTTAAAAGCTTGCTTTGTTCTATTGCCACAGTCTTGATGGTTTCCTACTACCTCTGAGTCCATCACTTCAGAGGATAATGATTCTAAAGTATTGCCTAGTTTTCCCTTTAAACTGACCCACTGATTTTTGAAATATTAGCACATATACAGGTTGTTGATGTGAAAATTGATCAACTTTGTGGTAAAGTACTTTACATAGCCTGTAGCCTGAATGTTAAACTGGTCCCCTGGAGGTTTGATGGGAAGATCTGTAATACTTTTGAGGTCTGAGCCCAGCTCTGTTTGACTCAGTAGCCTTGAGTACATTATTGAGATCTCAAACAACTCAAAAAACAAACACTGAGGTGTAAAGGCAAGAGCACCAGAAATCCAAGGGCCAGTGCTTCTCTCTTGCCACTTCTTCATTGCAAAAACTCTTTCCCTGCAGTTGTTTTGTCTTAGAAGATCTTCCAAGACATTCCATTTAAATGCTTGGGCACCATCAACCAGAATGCCCTCAAGGTCTCCATACAAGCATTGCACACATACACATGCATGCTCATCTTCAGGCACCTTCAAAGCACTCACATATCCGAGGAAGTTGAGCCCTGCCCCTTTGGAATGTATCAAGTTGGTAAGAACATGGTTTACTTTTTTATTTTTAATGTCTATTCATGAACATATAAAGGGCTTTCCAATAGCTACTGTGAAGAAATAATCTAATGTATCACATGGCAATAATCAGGCTAAGGGTTCATAGAAGCAATAACAGGATCTGACCACTTTCTACAGGGTTAATATTTTTCTGGTAACTCCAGTCTATACCATGGCCTTTGCTGATCATTCTTCCTCTTTCTCTGCAGTGCACTTGTCGCAGAACTCCCCGCCCAATCTCTCCATGTGGGCCCAGGGGTACACTTAAGTACTCCTTGCATGAGAATTATCATCTGGGATGGAGCCCTCTGGGTTTGGTGCTCGTTTGCTGAATTCCCTGTGCTAGCAAACATAATATGCAGAATTCTTGCCAGTGCTTTAAAGACCTGCTTACATCTTAAAAATAACTTTTTAGAAAACAATTCTCCTTTACCTTTTCCCCTAAGCCAGACAACTCACTCACGCCCTGAGTTATATATATCTTTTTTCCTTATGCATTCCTAATAATGACAGTGGTATTTTTTCTGGGAAAGGCTTCTTGCTTGTCAACAATTCCTCCTCTCCTGCATCTTATTTCCTCATTGGGATCACAATTCACTGAAATATCTTCATTGATTTCTTCTGCAACTCTTAACAAAACATAGTTCTTTATACATAATTATCTGTAAATGTAAACTGGCAGGATTTTAGAAAGTGACTGGCACTCTCTGCAAGCTCATGCTGCAAGAAAGCTTATTTTCCTTGAAAATATTCCTCTCCCTTCTGAAAATAAGTTTTGCCCTCCAAAGTGGTTCAGGCTGCATGCCCATAGTGAAGCTACCAAGTACCTACCACTCACTGGCCTATGAGCTGGGTGTGGAGCTTCATGTCCAACTCAGCACACTGGAAACATCCGCAGCATCTCAACTGAGGCTCTGCCCCCAGTCGCCTCTGCAGCTTTCACGACTGCTGCATGAACCTCTGCCAGGCTACCACCCCAACCTGCCTCCCCAGGCACACATACACCTTCTCATCCTCCCATACAAAGCCTTCATCACTTAACTTTCAGCTGGTGAACCTGCTAGCAAGGTTCCCAAACAGATGGCGAGTCTCGCGCATGAGACAAATTTCTATTTCTAGCCCCATTTTGCAGAACACAAGAGCTCTGGAAGAGGCTTGCTCACAGCCTCGCAGTGAAATCATGGAGTTGCGAGAAGCAGACGGAGCCTTGGACCTCCCCAAGTGCCATCCTCCAGCCCTGAGGCCAGAGTGGGGTCTGCCCTCTTGACAAAAGCTCTGCTGCTCTTTCAACCACTGCTGGCCAGCCATCCCAGCAGCTCAGGCCGCCAAGCAAGCCAGCAGTCATGCCTTTTAAAACTGAGTGGCCACAGCTCAGGAGAGATTAATTTTCAGGCTATGTCTGACCTTCAGCCATAGGTTTCAAATGCCTGCATTAGATTGCAAATATGCAGTATAAAAGGAGCAAAAGGTGACCAGAGAGTACAAGGGCACATCGTCCAAAGTGGAGAGCTGATCTCTCCTCCAATTTTTTGTTTGTTCTTTTGTTTTAACCTGCCTATCTGACATATTGAGGGGTCTCATGTGAGGGGAAGTGGTCTCCTTCCCCCTCAGAAAGGGAAAGTTTGTGGACACTGCATACAGTGACAGCTTTATGCTATCTCCAGTGCCTGGAAAGTTGTTTTGCTTGTGAAGGGCAGCTAGGCTGGAAAACAGTGAGAGGAGGTCCTTGATCCAAGGTATCACTGAGACCCTCAAAAGAAAGGCAGATATCCTTACCTTCTCTGCACAACATAAGTGGAGTGATGAAAAGGGAATTGTTACATGAGGGCTGGGAGAGACCATCTGAGACAACTTCCAGTTCTTCAGGCAGAGAGAACAGCAATGAAGATCTGGAAAGGAGGGTGTATTTAGAGTTGCAGGTGCAAGAAGCTGTTGGAAGAGCTTAGAACTGAGCAGTTAAACATCTCCTGGGTAGGCAAGAAACACAGGCTGTTGATGACTTTGGCCACCACGGGTGAATGGATCCACTGGTCGGGCACTCTGGGTGTGGCGACTCTGTGTGCAAAGAAAAACACCTGTATTATGGTGGCTTTGAACAGGTGTCTCGTGGGAGTGGATCCTTCACGAATGAGTTTTTGTAGGCTGTTTTAATAAATCAAGAAAGAAAGCATATTCTGACCAGCAATTCCTTGTTATTATTTCAGCTAACTGCGAACTCTGCTACTATTTTGGCTCAGCCACCTGCTCACAAAGCTTAGTTTGTTGCTAAGTGTCAAAATACCCTAAATCAGAACTGGTGTCTCAGCTAGCAAGCAAGCAGCAGTAACACTAATGAGTCTGCAATTTGATTTACATATAGGATCTCAGTGCCTGCTACTATAAGAACAGCAATGATAGAGACTAGGAGGTCTGCATGAGCTTAAACAGAAAAATCTATCACAATTATGGTTGCTTTTGGGAAAAAATCCCCACACATTCAGGGGATTTAGAATATTTTAGTATCCTGTATCCTCCTCCTGAATTACTGAAACTTTATATTCATGCTGACTTAAGAAGTCAGCATTTTTCAGACATGCCTAGGAACAGCTTTTGGACATTGTAGGGATTTATATTTTTCTGGTTTTGACTAGAAATAAGTATTTTTATGCACAGCAAAGCAAAGGTACATGTAACTTTGAAATATTTGACTCTAGAAGCATTATGGTCAGCAGGTGAGAATCTGGCTACCAGGATGTTTGGATTATGGCAACACGCCACTTTGTTCTTCTTCGTTTGCTCTGCTTAGCTCTGGCCATGCTCTAGCCAGCAAGGATTGGTTGCAAATCTCATTAACATTACTGGAAAGTGTTCATGTGTGCAAGGCTCTAAACACCCGAATAGTCATCAGCAATGACTCAGAGACCAGAAGACATTAACTCATAACAACACAAGCACGAGGCTGATGCTCCCAGACACAATTTGAAGCCTGGGATGGCTGTGGGAATTCATTACACAAACTAGCTGTGGTGGGCCAGCACCACTGAGAGTTGAGTGGTGGGACCAGCAGGGAGCATGGAACATCCACAGACACACCTGGGGTTCCTTTCCCTGATGACACTCAAACACACAGTAAATGCTGGCATGCAATTTTGACCTTCACTCTTTGAAAGCATAGAGGGAAAACTGTGGGGAGGGGAAAAAGTGGATAATAATCTCTTTCCCTTTCTTTTTCTTGTTAAACCAGCAGGCTTTACCCAGCAGGCTGCCAAACAGTACAGACCTGCTTTTCCTCCTCTCTCTCCACCCCGGCAGGAACCACCAATACCTCAAACTGTGCCATGTGGGAGATCTGCCTGGCAAATCCGCTGCTCAGCAGCAGGGAGGTTGCAGACATTTCCGACCAATGGGCCCAATTCAGAAAGTCATCCGAGCTGCTGGAAACCAGCAGGATTGGGGCAGAAGGGTCAGAGGATCTCAGCTTGGGAAGAAAGAATAACAGATCAGATAAGAGTGATTTGCAGCACCCAGAGTCAGCTTACCGGCACTCTAGCAGAGGTAAAACCATATCTCGTAGGAACACTTGATGCTTCAGTTGTAAAACCACACCTGGCTCAGCAAAGCATGAGAGCACGTGATGATGTCTACATATGAAGTCACCGCATGCATAGAAACATGATGAAGCACACCCGTCCTGACAGGGGTATGTTGAAAAAAACAAGGCCTCCTAGGAGGAAAACTTGTTATCTTCAGAGAGGAGAGGAGAGGAGAGGTGTTCTGTGGGGTGGAAAAGCAGTTTAAAGAACTGGAAACTGTGTGACTTTCATCTGTAAATGGCTTTTGTGGAAGTTCTCCTAGCCTGAGATAATTTTCCATGAAGGCGTAAAAAGAAAGCCATTGTTTAAATCCATTAAAGGTGGTGGAAATAATCTACACATCAGTATTGGTCTCACCCTCTGCAGAGGGAAGGAGGATCCATTCTTGAGCAAACTAAAGCCTTGGTGCTGAAAATTTGTCTTCAAGTTTAGGCAAATAAAAACCCAAAACTGAGCTAACAAAAAAACCCCCAACTAATCAACCAACCAAACAAACAAAAATCAAACAAAAAATCAAACCCAAATCATAAAGGAGGAAGGAAAAGAACGGAGGAGGAGGAGATAAATCTAGAGTCACTAGATAAATAATGACAAATAGAGTCACTCCCCTGTGTAAGAAGCCCAGGAGACTTAGCTCCACTAAACACTATTGATCAGCATATGTAGATATTCAAGGAGAAATCCTTTTCCCACTTCTGCTATGGACTTCAATGACGCCACAATTTCATGTGTTCTGTTGCAAATGAAGTGTATGAAAATTCAATGTATAAAACTCATGACGAAAGAATGGTCCAAGAGTAAGGAAGGCCTATTCTTCACCTGTATATAAAACTGGACACTCTGCACTTCAGAAATACACTTATGAGAATATTTTTGGCATGGTGTACAGGAAGGTAGCTCCATATATAAGCCATCAGTGAAATAAAGAATATGAAAAATGCCAAGTGTCTTGCCATAAAAAGCCTTACTGTAAGAGCAAGAAACTAAATAAAATACAGGTACTACTTCCATTCCTCAGCACCACATGAGGTACAGTACAAAGGTATTTAAAACAGCTCTAATTGGATAGAGTACAGCTTGAAACTGTCCTGAAAGGGCATAATTACAATAATCAATGCAATAATGTGGGATAAGACCTTGCATTATGCCTAGACCCACACCTTGACTCAAAGGGATTTCTCTCTAAAGCAGAGCCCTAAAATCCAGGTTGTTTTGCATTCTGAGGCTATGTTTGACAAGCATATGAAGCAGCAGCAGCTCCATCATTGCTCCATTTCAGATGTCAGAGTCTGACCCTGTCAAACCCACTCACAGCCTCACATGTTCTGGTGAGGAGCTGGAGAAATGCATGGACTTATTCACCAGAGCACTGTTCATTCATAACAAAGTCATCCATGCTACCCACATCCATTAGCCAGAATTTGAAATACCACACAGAAAAGCAACTGCCTAAAATTTTCATGAGCTGAGGTATTGCTCCTTGAGACATGAATGGAAAGAGAATCGGAAGCGTGCTTGTGATGATGAGTCATGGGATTAAGGGGATATTGCCAGGTAAATATTATTTAGAGCCTTCCTCTTTCTATTACCAGCACTTCTCTCGCTGCACCTGTGAGAATCTGCAGGGCTGCATCCTTGCCTGACAAATTCCAGCTGAACACCCCAAGCCACCATCTCCTGCTCAAAGCCTAAATGGTCACACCAGGACTGAGACCAGAGCGTGGCCTTTAAGGTAAAGGATATTGCAGTACCAGTCAAGAGGTGTTCAGCTTTTCTGGACACCCCATGAACCAGGTGGTGGCAGAAAGGCACCCATCCACCAAAAGTTTCTCCAAAGACTGGAGAACATTATGGCCCATGAAGGGTCCATTTTCAGAAGGAGCTTCTACACTGAAGCACAGGGTAGCCCTTCAAACACTCCGCTCATGACATGAGCTTGTAGCAAAGCAAGGAATGTTTCAACAAGGGTCTGAAAGAGACAATTACGTATAAAACCACCTAGGTTTCCAGAAGATTCTGTATTAAGACATACAGAGGAATTCATGCAATCATGTAATTGCCTACCCACCAATGATGGAGGCTGTGCAAAGTAGCCAAATTGCCCTGTTACCTGCTCACCCTTGTGCTGGAGAATCTACATGAAGAGGACAAAACCTGCAGTTTGGAAGTGTTGGCTGGGGAGAGAGATCTTTGGATGTCCCAGTCAGTCAGCTGGTCCTCACAGCTTGGAGCTACACTTCTTGCTTCAGGTAATGAGGAGTTCAAAAGACAATCAAAGTTTTTTTTTCTCACAGGGAGAAGATTTCAGTGAGAGGGGCTGGCAAATCCAGGCAGGTGGAGAAGGGAAAGAAGAGTCTTCCATGAGAAAAGAGAGGGCACAGAATAAGGAAAACTATTAGAAGGGATGGAGTAGGAAATCATGGAAAGAGAAAGAGGAATCTCAAGGGTAGGCAGTAGCAAAAGTGTTGCTAGTCATGGTGCAGAGTAGTATGGAAGGTTATAGAGACAGAGGGCTTTTCTGATGTACACACATGTACTTCTTGTCCCTTGTGAGGGTCACAGTGAGTTGTCAGGGTGCTTACTGCCTTGGCACAGTTTGGGTGAAGGACCTGGATTGCCTCAGGTGGACTACTGGCTTCCTCCTACCTGGTGTCAAGTTTACCATCAATGTAGGCAATGCTGAGGTACACCAAGGGTACCTTGTGCGTTACCTGTAGGGCCAAGTTGTGCAAATAAATTTCCTGCACACATCAGTGGTGTCCCACCGGGCGATGGAGTGGTCAGGACACCACTGGAGAGGATAGTGTGTCCCTCTGATGGTCCCAGCACAGCTAGGGTATGTCATATCTCCTGCATGCTGTAGTGGCCACTTGAGATACCTTAAACAGCCTCAGTCTGTGGCTTGGGCAGCAGTGTATGGCTTTGCAGCTCTCTGCAAAGTTCACCTGCCCTTGGAACTGGAAGACGGGATAAATACACATAATTATTTCCCAAAGTGGAGACCATAAGTACCTCTGAAGGCAACCTTTCATGTCCAGACACCAGTGGCCCACTTCACAGGACAGATGCCTGTACAGATGCAAGGTGCTCTGGGTACAGGAGGAATCTTGTGTCTCCATTATTGTCATTTGGCCAAAGGAGGGGATTGTCCTGTTCTGCTCCATGCTGGTGCAGCCTTGTCTCAAGTCCTGTGTGCAATTTTGGGCAACACAATATCAGAAAGACACAGAGCTATTAGAGAGCATCCAAGGGAGGGCTGCAAAGACAGTGAAGGGCCTTGAGGAGAAGCCGTATGAGAAGGGGCTGAAGTCACTTGGTTTGTTCAGCCTGGCAAAGAGGAGACTGAGGGGGGACCTGAGGGGCAGACACTGGTCTCTTCTCTGTGGTGGCCAATGAGAGGACCCGAGGGAATGACCTAGAGTTCTGTCAGGGGAGGTTTAGGTTTGATATCAGGAAAAGGTTCTTCACTCAGAGGATGGTTGGGCATTGGAACAGACTCCTCAGGGAAGTGGTCACAGCACCAAGCCTGACAGAGATCAAGGAACACTTGGGCGATGCTCTCAAGCACATTGTGTGACTCTCGAGGCTGTCCTGAGCAGGAACAGGAGCTGGACTTTGATGACCTTGGTGGTCCCTGCTTGCTTAGGGTATGCTATCATTCTGATTCTCTGATCTTTCCAGAGGTGGTGCAGCACAGGGCAGGTGCCTCCTCAGCAGGTGTATCCTGTGATGTGCAGTGGGACAGACAGTTCATGAGGCGTGAGGACTCAGCAGAGCAGTGTCCATGGGCTGCCCTGTGTAGAGCAGGGCCAAGATGTTACATTGAGCCTAAAGTCATTTAGTTCTCCATGCCCCGTCTGCCAACAGCCATGTGTTATCTTCCATCCTGTATTGAAACAGCTGAGGCTGGGACCACCTTCCAGGAAGCATGTTTTGTTCAATATCCAGCACTGCCATGTTGTGGTCCATGACTTCTTGATGGGAGATGAGTGGAATTGCAAGGCTCCATCACGGAATGGTAACTCAGCATAGATTAAGGAGCAGGAGGCAAGGGAGAAACATCTGAAAGTATTGATGTCACAGTCCTCCCCTCGTCTTCATTTTCTCTTTTCACTGTAGCTCTCTAATAAAAACCTTAATCTAAAAATAAGATCATAGAGAAGCCTTTTGCATTGACACATGAAACAATCTTTGCCTAAGAGCTGCAGGATGTCATCAGCTTGTGGAGTCTGTCAGAAGGTCAGCTCTGTGACTGAAGTTTATCAGCAGGGCTGACAAGGTTGTGCCTGTCTGTCTGTGCCAGCAGCAAATCACAAGGTTCCTAATTCACAGCCTCTAACAGCAGTCCCAGGTCCTTGTTTTTATTTGTAGGACTGACTGTGAGCAGTCCAAGGACCTGAGTTAGAGTCTGGGGGGTCAGTTTTGCTGGGGAACAGCTTTTTAGGAGTGTGTACTGCCCGTGATTCCCCTGGTTTGCTGAGCTAGAAGCTCCAAAAAAAAAGGAGCATGTGAGGTAATACACAGGAGAAGTAGGTTACCCATGACTTACTGGTATTCTTTAGCTTTCTTGCCTCTAGAGAATGGCACTCTTGCAAATACACAGCTGGCATGCAGACCTTATCAGATAAAAGGCAGTTTGCCTGGAAGAAAAAAAGCTTTATTTACTGAATTCTGATGCTTTGTACCAGATGACTCATTGTCACACTTCTTTTCCCTCTTCTCAGTGAACTAGAATCGTGTAGCAAGTTACTTTTATCCATTATGGCTTGTTGATAAGATGAAAGGATGAGATAAGATTTTTCTCATCCTATAAGAGATGAGCATCATTAAATTTTTCTTTCTGCTCAGCTGGTTGGTGTTTTGAGCTGAGGAGTGCCATTTAGTATTAGTGACCTCAGACCTCAAATTTAAATATTTTATAAAATTTGGTTCTGGGACTTCTTTGCATTGGTTCTGAGACCTTCAGGTTGGGGGGATGAAGGTTGTTTGAAGTCCCCAGCTCTGCTTGCTGGATTTTAGCCAAGAACATTTGCATAAATATAATTCCCTGGGTATGATATTAAAAAATCTCAAAAATTACAGTTTTCCCCATTGTTTCCCAGAGTCTGACCTATCTCTCTAGGAAGCTGGCAAGATAATTATTCCGTTTTAATTAGAATTGGATAAAGACTTAGAATACGATGGACCAACTATTTATTTTGCATGGAGTCAACAGAGTACAACTGGTTTCAATAAAGATGTGCCAATTTACAGCATGTGACAAACTGACAACACACAGTTCCTTAACAGCTAAAAAATGCAGTAACTTTACAGACACAGGGTGATGTCAGGATTTGTGTGTCAAAACATTTGGATTTGAGCCATTTGAGGAAACAGGTAGGGTGAATAAAAAAAACCAAGAGAATATTTTTTCTTAATAGTAGTTACCGCTCTGTTATTCTTTTATGTTAAGTGTCAAAATCCCAAATTTTTGCAGATGAGACATTTTGGTGTGTGCTAGGCTGAAAGAAACCAAATACAGTACGGGCCTTCTAGTAAAGCATACACCCCAGCTTTTAGACCATAAGTAGTAATATTTGGTAGATTGTGAAAGCTAGGCAGACAAATAGACCAAGCCCTTAATTACACGTCCTGGAGAATCTCTAGATCCTGTTAAATTGATTTATTCTGTATTTATTAAATGAGAAAAATGTCCATGTGGGAGGTTCAATTTGTATAGAAATAAGATGGAAGATTAAGACAAGAACACTACTTTATTACATATATCTTTTTTCCTTACAAAAAAGAAAAAAGGTAATTAGTTAAATTAATTACTTTAATTACACAAACCCATTATAATAGCTTTTGATCATGTTACATAATGACACAACACTTATGAGGTAAAGTTCACCTACGAAAAGTCATCACAGTAGGCATTCAGGCTCAAAGGGGTGGGTGCAGTTAGCACACAGCAGGACTTTATGTAGATAGAATTAGGATAAAGAAAATTGATTTTTAACCAACCGTGAGGACCACAAAAAGAAAAATTACCATGTTCCTTAAGGGAACAGAGGTGCAGCCACCCCCATTGGAAGAGAATTACACTTCATTTCTCAATGAAGCGGAATTTCAGCAAGATTCAGTAATTAAACTGCTTGCTTTAGCAGTCAGGGTATTTGCTGCCAAATGATTGTTTCTTCCTGCTTAATTGATAGGAAGGTGCATTTGCATTCAGCGCTTGTCTAAGGCACAGCCGCACCGCGGCGTTTCCTGCTCAGAGGCCAAGGGCTCAGAGGAATCTGAGCACTCGACAGAAGCCGGAGGTCAAACCCCACCACCTCCTCTCGTGTTGGACTGCAGAGCCTGGCCCTCCAAGAACCACAGTGAGCCCTGCTTGTCACTAGCTATTCCCATCAAATTAAGGGAGATTTTGAGATAGACATGGCAACCCCTTAGAGGTTATGTTTTTCAGAGGCAGCTTATCTCTATTAAGTTGTGCCGGTGTATGTTGAAGCAAACATTTGCCTTGGGCTCTGAGACAGTCTGATCACTTTTATTAGTGCCTGGAAAAGCTTTCACAGGGAGTGTACCACTGCCACACGACAGCTGTCTGTCACCAGGGTGTTTTGAGGAGTTACAAGGAATGAGATGTTGGAGGCATGTGAGATTGCTTGAGATTCACCCTGAATTTACAGCTTTTTCCTAGTGGTTCAAAGGCAATTTCTGTGATGCTCCATTCCTCCAGGCCTTAGGAATTAAAAAAAGAGCAAGTCATTTGCACTGGGCTGAGCCCCACCATCACCAGCATCAAACCTGTGAGTTGTCACCAGCTGGTTTCTTTGGGAATACAAGGAATTTGGTCCCAAATGGGACACTGCATGCAATGTCCTGGGGATGACTGGTATCCCAGGCTCCTGGTGCCCAGCAGAGCTGCTGCTTCAAGCCTTCCTTGCACCACACAACAGAGCTGATCATCTCACTGCTGACCACAGAGCAGGAGCAACAGGTCTGTGGGAGAAGAGGGAGGAGAGGTGAAACAACAAAGGCTGGGAAAAGAAGTGATCTGAGCAGACAGAAAGAGAAGAGGAAGGAAAGGAATAAGGAAAGATGGCATTTCAGTGGGCTGGTAAGGAGGAGGATAAATGTAACTGGGAAGAATTGCATTTGCTCATTCCTTTCTAAATTAAGACTTGTAAACTAAAGTACAGACAATAATTGGGGAAAACAAGAAGCAGGTGCAAAGCAGGATGCACTGTGTGGCTGGTAATGAGGAAGAGGATTTTTCTTCATCATGCAGAGGAAATGCCAGGACACCAAGGGAAGCAGATGTTGCTTCCTGGCAGCTTGGGTGAGAGGTAATGTCAGGAAAGTCAGGAGGGGACAAGGCTTGTCACTTTTCATGATTTTTCAGTCCCCATAATGGCCTTTTTTATCAGATTACAAGATTATTTGAACGGGAGAAAAGAGTGAAAATGGATGTCTTGCTGCATGTGCATGAAGGACAGAAGTGCAGCAGCCAAGTGGAGGCACTCAGATGGGTCCCAATTGGAGGCAGAAACACATCAGTGTGAAGAGAAATGCCAAAAGTTCTCCCACAGCTTGTGTACAAGTAAATTTCCTCCTCACCTTATCAAAATCCCTTGAAAATTTGAAGCACTGGAAAACTATTTTGGGTAAGATAAACAAGAAAGCTAGTCCCCAGGTGGAAGTCTATATAGAAACAGAATATAGAGAGCTGCTTTAAGGGATTGTTTCCTTTAAAAATTCAAATCCACTGTAAGATTATATGAAGAAATTTTTAGTTTTGTTATTCCTTCAGAAATTCCCTGAGCTGTGTGACTGGACTTGAGCTCCCCTAGGTTTTCCTGCCCCATGTTCAGACCTAACAAAGCAGTGATTGATGTATGTTACCATAAGAAGGCTGCTCTTTGGCCCCTGAGGGAACAGAGGGTTAGGTATTAGCCAAGCTGCTATTGCAAAACACCACCACAATACCTCCTGGACCCATGGCTGGGACAGCCATCAGCTGGTCTTGTCAGTGAGGGCTAATTTGTAGCTGCAAATTTACACTGTGAGGATTTGCTGTTGGGCCAGCTGCATGAGCTTCCACACAGGCTCCAGCCAGCTGCACATACAGATGTGGCAATTAATTTTGCATGCAAGTTGTCCAAAGCTTTTTTAGTGGCAAAACTTACATTGAAAAGCTTGCCACGGATCTGCTTGTGTTCTCTCTCTGAGTTACTTTGGGATATTGTTAATCACAGATCAGACAATATACTCCTGGGCTTGCCAACATCAGGGCTTGATAAGAGTCAGAAACTTTGAATGTATGGATTGATTCCACTAACAGGATGAAGCCACAACACCTCTTGGATGGGCATAATTTATTTCAAGGTCACTGGAAGGTATAGTGGCCTTCTCCAAGGTGCAAACATCACCACCCTGGCTGCATCTTCCAGCAGTCATCAAGCCATTACTACTTCAGGTTGGCTGCACCACCTGCAGCAGTGGCTAGAATTTGACTTGATGATTCCTGAAGTCACTCTCTCCCTCCTACATATTTTTTATTCACTGCCTGGTTTCTCTTCTTTTTGTGATGGTTAGCTAATAACTAGCTAAGTCAAAGTCACCTTTTATCATGTGTGATCCAAAAAATATCCTAGAAGTAATACTCAGAACAGTGAAACATAATTAGAAGCTTGCCAGTTGCTGAAGCAGCTGTGATGAATCTGTGTTTCTCCAGACAGTCTGCTAAAAAAAAGTCAGTGTGGAAGACAGTAACCTTTGTGATGGGATTTGCTGTGGTTTTTTCTTACTTTTGTATGTATGTGGTTTGTGTGTTGTCTCTCTAAAAGAGTAACCAGAATGAATAGCCACAGCCATAGGTCAGGAAGGATTCCCAACTCTTCCTCTCCCACAATGCAGAACGCTGCAAGACCAATCCTAAATCCACCAACAATATACGAAAATGTAAAATTTTCCCTGTAATTGGTAAGGGAGCAGAAAAAAAGATGTTCATACAATAAAATTTACTGCCTTGTATTTCAAGTGCTTTAACCACTCCCCCCTCCCCTTTGATGTCTTCAATAAGAAACCAAAAAATTCTTTAATGGTAGTTGTTACTACAAAAACGAGGCAAAAATCCCTCGCTATAAACGCCTGATTTAAAGTTGATTGTTTAATCTTGCAGCAGTAAATCCAAGACTTTACATGAGATGCAAATCCGATTCCTTCTTTAGCCCAAGACGCTCCTTTATCATTAACTCATACGCATCAAAAGGCAAAATTTAGCCTGGCATAGCTCTTCTTTTATGATCTTACATGTAAATATTATTTTTTTTATCTCATGAGGCCATTTAGATATTCTGAAGAAATTAGAGACAAAGATGGAGCAATTCTCAGCTCAAGTGATTAAATCAGCTTAATAGAAGCCCAGGATCAAGGAAGAGCATTTCCTTCCTAACTCTCTGAGCACCTGGTGGGCTCAGCTCTGGGGCAGGAATGAGCCACTAGCCACATCCTTAATCACAGCTCCTGAGAGATGGCTTGTGTGTTGTCTGCTGTATTGTATAGGGTACAACTCCAAGTTACAAAAGTCCAGACCAGTTTTACCCTAAGTTTATCAGACTAATTCAGAGCACACTAATTTAGATCTCACTTAAAAAACAAAAACAAAAAAAAGAATGCGCCCCATGTGTGCCATGACTTCTCACGATTTTCTTCCCTTTAAGAAAAAAACAGCATGCTAACAATTCAGCTGGTACAAATTTCACTTAGTGTCTGAAATAACCAGAATGTATTTCAAAATAAATTCTTTACTTCTGCTGTAATTTTCCCCAGACCCGAAGAATAATGAACAGTTTTATGTCCCCCACCAGCTCTGTGGCTCCTCAGTGGAATTCTTCTCTCCAGCTTTCCAAGTTCAGTCACTTTCTCAAGATGCAATTTCAAGCTAATAATACTAATAGTTCTGTGCCTAGCATTCCTCTACAGTCAAGGACCTGGAACAGGATTCACAGGGGAGATGTTTGTTTCAGGTTTGTTGAGGGTTTTTTGCCTCTTGTGACAGGTGCCATCATAGACTCAGAATTTTCTTAAGTTAGTGAAACTGCTTCTGGAGTTTGCTACAATGCTGTCTTTTAAGTCTGTGCACTGATTATCTGCACCCTTACACACTTTGTGGAGCTCACTACATGAATTGTTTGACCTTTCCTATAATGAAGTGAACGTTCTGCTGCTCTCTCTACTGTCCTTCCAGATCTATAGCAGGATTCTGTTGGGCAAAGAGCTGTCTGACACGTTGGGCACAAAGGTTTATAGTGATTGGGGTGATATCAGGCCAGCAGCTGGTCACCAGTGGGGTTCTGCACAGCTCTGTGTAGGGCCAGCGTTCTTCAACATCTTCATAAATGACTTGGACATAGAATCAAAGGTGTACTAAGTAAGTTTGCTGATGATACTAAATTGAGAGGAGCTGTTCACTCCCTTGAAGGCAGAGTGGCTCCTCAGAGAGACCTTGACAAATCAGAGACATGGGCAGTACCCAGCTGTATGAAGTTCAACAAAGCAAAGTGCTGGATTCTGCACCTGGGATGGGACAACCCTGAATGTACAGACAGACTGGGGAATGAGAGGCTGGAAAGCAGCCCCATGCAAAGGGACCTGGGTGTCCTGGTCAAGGGCAAGCTGAACATGAGTCAGCAGTGCCCTGGCAGCCAGGAGGGCCAACCCTGTCCTGGGGGGCATCAGGCACAGCATGGCCAGCCAGGCAAGGGAGGGGATTGTCCTGCTCTGCTCTGCACTGGGGCGGCCTCATCTCCAGTGCTGGGGGCAGCTTTGGGCGCCACAGTGTAAGAAATATATTTAGCTACTAGAGAGCACCCAAAGGAGAGCTACAAAGATGGTGAAGAGCCTTGAGGGAAAGCCTTATGAGATGTGCCTGAGGTCACTTGGTCTGAGACTGAGGGGAGACCTCACTGCAGGCTACAACTTCCTTGTGAGCGGAAGAAGAGGGGCAGGCACTGATCTCTTCTCTATGGTGACCAGTGGCAGTACCCAAGGAGATTTCCTGAAGTTGTGTCAGGGAAAGCTTAGGTTGGGATATTAGAATCCTTAATAGGTTTGGGTGGTTGGGCACTGGAACAGGCTCCCCAGGGAAATGGTCACAGCCCCAAACCTGACAGAATTCAAAAAGTGTTTGGACAACACCCCCAGGCACAGTGTGTGGCTCTTGGGTTGTCCTGATCAGGGCTGAAGTTGGACTTTGATGATCTTTGTGGGTTCCTTCTAACTCAGGATCATAGAATCATTTCATGGAATGGATTGGGCAGGAAGGAATCTTAAAGATCACCTCCTTACAACCCCCCCTGCCATGGGCAGGGACACCTCTGCTATGAAGGCTGCTCAAAGCCCCTTCCAGCCTGAGCTTGAACACTTCCAGAGTATGGGGCAGCCATACCTGGGGAACCTGTTCCAGTCCCTCACCACCATCACAGTAAAGAATTTCTTCCTAATATCTCATGTAAACCTACCCTCTTTCAGTTTGAATTCTTTCTCTCTTGTCCTGTGACTACCTGACCTTGTAAAAAGTCCCTCTCCAGCTCTCTTGCAGATCCACTTAAGGTACTGCAAAGGTCTGTAAGGTCTTTGCTGGGCCTTCTCCAGGCTGAACAACCTCAGCTCTGTCAGCCTGTCTTCATAGGAGAAGTGCTGCAACCTCTGAGCACCTTCCCAGCCCTCCTCTGGTCTCACTTCAACAGGTCCTTGTCTTTATAATGAGGGCCTCAGAGCTGGATGCAGCACTCCAGATGGGGTCTCACCAGAGCAGAGTAGAGGTGAAGAATCCCCTCCCCGGATATGATTGGTTTTGTGGATTGCAAGTGTGCATTGTCAGGTCATGTCAAGCTTCTTATTCACCAACACGTCCACGTCCCTCTCTTACTAAGAGCTGCTCTGAATACATTCTGCTAGTGCTTGGAATTGCCCTGACCCCAGTGCAGGACCTCGCACCGGGGTATTCTCTGGTTAAATAACTCTATGAGCTATCAGGGGAGCTTTCCATCAAATGTAGCCCAAGATTGAGAGAGATACAACATGGATCCCTGGTAATGGTGGCAGATGCCCTCTTCTGTCCCATTTACATGTGAAAGGACATGAGGGACCTCTGACAGGCAGCAGCTGCTGCCATAAAGAAGCATAAAACAGTGAGTGAAGCTGAAGATGGCACCTTAAAAACCTGTAAATGTTAAAAACCAATTAGTAAATCATAAATAGAATCACAATTTTCTATCATACAAATTTAAATAACATTGCTATGATTGATGTGAGATTGGAATCTCTTGCCCTGAAAGTCACACTTGGCTTAGCAGAGCAGAGTTTAAGCTCTGTCTTGGAGAAAGAGAGCTGAAACAACCTGGACTATCACCCAAAATGCAGACAGGACACTCTGGCCAGTGAAAAGTCGTATGGTGCGACTGGCAATACTTTACAAAGTGAGTTTGGATGAAGTACATTTCTGTGAACAGAAGCAGTAAGAAAACCAGACGAGAAAAGGAAGAGAACATCATAAATGTTGGAAGCAAAGTATGGGAGGCAAAGGGGCATAAGTAAGAAAAAACTTTATTTTAGAGAAAATTTCTGAGTGGAAACAAACAAACAACATAAAGCAATAAAACAGAAACACTATTTCCTATTGGTGGATTCTTACCCTACAAGGAAAAACCAGATGTATCTCCACAATGGGTGGATCTGTTGGATCACATGAAGGAAACAACCAGCTCCACCAACCATTCTTCTAACAATCAGGAATCGGGGATGAAGAAAGTAACAGAAAGAACCAGGATTATATCCAGGGAGATCTGGTTTTTAAAGCCCAGGAGCTACAAGGGCAAGAAAGACAATGCTAAATGTAGGTCAGCTGCAGAGCTAGGGAAGTCCCCAGTGAGCAGAGCATGGGCTAGGATTTGAGAAATCTGGTGGCGCTTCAGATTTATCTTCCACTTCACTGTGCTGCACTTTAGTCCCACTGATGTGAAAGAGAAATCTTTCCTACCTACCAAAATAGGCAGTGAGGAATAAAGTAATTTAGCACTCTGAAGACACTGGTGTGATTTGCTGCCAGTTAGACAACAACTGAACTCCAAGAAGAAAGGCCAGCTAGATTTTCATGTTACCTGGGACTCCTTTGCTTGGATAGAGCCTGAAAACCTCCCACAATTTACAGCTCTTGAGCCCAAATATACCTGCAATGCCAGACCTGAGTCTCACCAGAGCTGGTAGGAGTGTGGCCACCTGGGCAGACACTGAGGTGAAACAAGCCATAAGGCTGACTCTGGTGCTAATAGTGCCCAGACTCTGCCTGCATCAAAGGCTTCCAGTAAAAGGCATGCTAATCAATTTTAATGCATTTACGACTAAATTATTTGGATGAGTAATAGATAAACTATATAACTTATTACATAAAATATGTAATTAAATGTTATTTGTGAACTAGGAAGTCCAGCATGAAGATTGAGCTGACTGTCCAAAGCAGCAGGAAGGTTGACTCCCTTTCTCAGCCACATCCCAGAAGCACCAAGACACACCAGATGTTCCTCACAAGATTGATGGGACTGAGGGTTTCCTTAGTCATCCACAGAGAGAAGCAGACAATGACATTTCCTCTGTTGTCTCTTCACAGGGTGGGAGGGAGGAGGCTGGCTGCATCTGCCGCAGGATCTCACAGGAAGCTGCTGATGATAAGAGCCCCAGCAGCCCTTGCTGGCTGCTGCCATCCCACCACCAGCAACCCGAAACCGCTAGAACCTTCCCTGTGCTTCTCATCCGGCACAGTCCCTCGCTGGACACACACCAACCATCAGAGCCTACCTCTACCACCACATTTAGCACACGAGCATGTCTGACAACCTGTTTAACTAGCAATAAACTGCAGAAATTAGTGAGAGAAAGGAACAAATATAGAGCTTCTAGGAGGTTTTAAGGTGCTTACCCAGTTTTCTCTAGTTTTCCTAAGGTTGTTTTCTCATTTATAAAATTCTGGTATACATAGAAGAGGGTTTCCCAGTTTGCTTTGCTTGTAAAAGCACAGCAATTTAGGCAGGTAGGTGGACTTTTTCTTTAAATAAGCGCTTAGATTGTTGCTGGCATGAAGCAGATTAAAGCCAGAAGCAAGTGTTAAAACAAAGGCTCTGCAGAATTCTTCAAATTAAATAGTGTCCTTGTTATAATATTTATAGGACAATAATTTTTCAGATAAGAAAGCTAAAAAGTCACATTAAATGCTTCCATACCTCGAGTTTAGAGATATGGTGTTTAAAAATAAAATTTAAAAATCCCCCAAACTGAAAATCTGTACCAACAAGAAAGCAGAGTCTCAATGTGAGGCTCATCTCTCTAAGAATCCTTGTCAGATTAACTTCAGACTTTACGCACACAAAAATCCTTCTCTAGCTAAAGAAAATAATTGAAAAATTGCGAATAGAAAGCAGCTTTTTTCAGAAAGTTACGAAAAGGAGGCTTAGCTAGGTGTAAAGCTAGGTGTAATCCTCCCAGTGGAATCACTGGAATATTTTTAATATGTGAAATGTTTTAGGTTTAAAACTCTACACCTCAGTCTCACTGTATTGCATCTACAGATTATCAAATCACTAGGCTTCCTATCATTTTTCCTGATACTTTTCTTCTGCTTCAAGACTTTCTGTTGGAAAACCTTAGAATCCAAACCCAATACAGCTGTAGTAGTTGAACATCTGCCTCACTTTTGAGATGAATGGTACAGCTTTATCCTCAAGTGCACTCAGTGCTGACTGATGTGAGACACTTCCCAGGTGATCACATCCAACCTCCGATGTCTCAGCAACTTTATCACGGGGAGATGAGGGCACTAGCTCTGGGAATGGGCTGGAGGGCCTGCAATAGCCTTTACCTGATGGCCTGAAGAGATTCCCTTTTCCATTTCTTGCTGAAAAAAGATATACCCAGCCACAACCACTGCTACAAGCTGTGGCAAATGGCTCTGCTTTTACTCATACAGAGGGAAGCAGCTCTTCCCAGCACTTCGTATCGCCTTGGTGCTTCTGGTCTTGGCTGGCTTCTGCAGCCTTTGCACCTGGTTAGAGACTTCCCTTCACCAGGAGAGCAGAAATACCACCTGTTCCCTTACAATGGCAAAACCAGCCTCTCATGGCTTTGGTACAGGCTTGGAGGACATGAAATCCATGGCCTTCTCTGCTGAGCTTGGAGGTGAGTTTGCAAAGCATGAATGCTTAGCAGGAGCAGGCAAGGTCTGTTGAAGGCTTGCCTAAGCAGTTCACAGGCATGCAAACACAAAATATTGGCATTTCCATCAGTTTCATTTATTAGGCTATTCAGTGTAGTCCCTCCTTTTGGTAGCAACAGTTCTTGGTGGTGTTTTCCCCATCAGAGTCCTTGGATGCCAGTAACTTCATTATATGTATCTTATTGCAATACAGCACACTGCTTCCATTCTTGTACAACGTTCATCACTTTCAGGAATTGTACCGACCCTAGAAGAGTCTCAACCTGCTCTTATTACAGGTAATGACAGAACTTTTCCATGAAACCCGTATGTGCTAGCTATCCATTTGATCTCACCCCTCAGAAGGCAATTAAAATAGCAAGTGGCAGGAGGCAGGCAGGAGAGGGTGTTGTGCTGACTCTGCAGCAGCCAGGTCTTGAGAGCAGCCCCAGCACTTAGGCTGCTCACAGCCCCAGAACACTCTGCTGGCAGCCAGTATTGGTGGCATGGTGGGGTTTGTCCTCCCCTCCCATCTCCAACATCAGAGCAAATTTATCTGCTGTCCACTACCTGCAACTGGGGATATGTGTTTATTAAAGGTAGAAGCTGATCTCACTGTGATACATGGCATCCACAAACCTAAATTTCCTTCAGCCATTCTTCCCTCCTCTGCTCAGCCTGGCAATCTCCAACTGCAGAATTCCCCTCAAGAAAGAAACCAAGCCATGCATGGCAGGGAACCCAATTATGATATCAGAGCTGGGCACTAAGGCTGTTGGAGTGAGTTTGCCAGTGAATTTCCCAAATACCTTTTTTTTTTTTTTTTTTAAACATTTTGGGAAAATTAAGTGGAGAGACACTGGAAAATTCACAAGCACCTCCTACACTTCTAAGTAAGTGTAAATACCTGGGGATGTTCCCTGATAAGTTTAACAGCTTCTGTAGGAAGCCACTAGCTGTTCAAACATGTAGTTATTTAACAAGCTTAACAAGGCAAAAAGTAACAATGATTCAATACTTGGAGTATGGGATGCTCTTCTTCCTTGTTTGCCTGCAGATTGGAGGCAGCTTATGTACTTGCCCAAGCCAAAAAAATAAAATAAAATGACCTTTTAGGAGCCCTTCAGCAGCTTGGCAATTGTGTCATTCTCATTCTTTCAACAATCAGATGGACTCACGAGCGACGTTATTTCCTGGGCAGGAGCGTGTGGAGCAAGGTATGGCTTCTCACACAACCTGCTTTCTTGGACTCTTGAAATTCATACTGCACCAGCAGTGCTTTTCCCCGATGACAATTCAAAGCCTAGAGAGATTTGGGTTTTACCCTATTTAAAAATAAATACATGCTAATTATAGGACAAAAGCAAAAAATCTCCATTCTACTGTGCTGTGCAATTCTGCTTCTTGGCATGGGCAGAGGGTTCAATGCACCTTTGCTGTGAGCAATGGGGAGGGCTGAAAAGGAAAAATCAATGCCATTTCTTGTTCAATTAAGTTCATTGTGATTCAGAACCACCTCCTCACACTGCAGAGCCTGCAAGAGATCAGTGCTGCAATCACTACCTTTTAACAGCTTGCTTTCTCCGTCTGGACTGCACAAGTCACTCACTGGCAGGGCACCACACTCTGAGAAAAAGAAAAACGGGGGAAAGAAAAAAAACATCCTTATGGGCCCCTCTGAAATACACTGTCGTGAACCACGGCTCTTCAGGTGGGCATTTCGCAGACGGGGAGAGAGGGCAGTTTTCTCAATGAGTCATTTTATTTAGATGTCGGAACTACTGCTGTCTTTTTACCCTTCAGTAAAAAGTTCGCTCTCCTTGCTGCCTGGATGAGAAATATCTGCAATACCTATCCTGCTGCTTGGTCTCGCTCAGGCTAAGCAGCATGATGATCTGGCTCAAAGACTTTTGGAAGTCAAGAGAAAGATTCTGAGGACTCTGTTGGACTGCAGCTCAGATCAGCCCAGGAATCAGGGGCCGTCAAGAGGTCATGACAAGGGATTTTTAGGGGCCCTCCCACCCTCTCCTTCACTTTCACTGCTCTGACACAACTGTAAAAAAAAGTCTGTGCAGTACAATGGGTAACGTGGTCTAATCCCAAGCTCCAACCTGCTGAGGATGCCAAGGTCTACCATGGAGCAGGGTGTCCCCTCAATGCCAGCACCAGCACCGGCATCCCACAGGACTGCTCAGCACCTCCCAAAAGAGGAGACCAGGATGCTTGTGAGCATGTCTCACTCTAGTGACAGGACAGACGAACTACAGCAGCCTGCCTCTTCCCAGCCTGCCTTTAATGGCTACTGCCTGCTCCCCAGCTGGAGAGGCTTGTCCGAGGCCCTTGGGGTTCAGTCCCCAAATCACTAGGGTCTATCAGAGTGAGCAGTTCATTACAAAACCCAAAGATGAGAATGATCAGGGATGGCACAGGCAAAGAACAACATGAGAAAGAGAAGTAACTCCTTAACGTTACTAGGCAAAGGTCTTTGGTGCTCACAAAGATGGTTTTAGGTCCTGAATGCATTTAAGCTAATGGCAATGGATAAGTGATGCGTGAAATACCTTAGTTCACAGCCACTCACATCCCTTTCCAGCTTCTTTATTGCACTGCTAGATCATGCTCAGGAGGAAGACAAGTCCTCAAGGAGGCTCCTGGCTGTGTGGTGCTCTTATGCACTTAGGAACAGTGGCCGTGGAACTGCTCCTGAGTTTTCCAGCTGCCATCACCTGCATGGCAGCTGACACATGACAGTGATATTTGAGCTAATTGTGCCAACTGGGGCATACACAAAACAAATGTGGCCCAAATGCAGCTGCTGAAGAAGGATGTTTTTTAATGAATGTATATGCTGTGCTCAAGTCATGCCTTTGTGAAATCAGTTTGCAGTTCACATCAGGAAGAAGCTTTCTACTCAGACTCACAGGACTTACCTCTGACCTTTCCCAGTTTCCAGTGTCATAAAGAGGTTCCTGAAGCTAATAGTAGAGAAGAGTGATGAAGAAATTTCCTGTTCTCAGCATCTTTGCAAATCAGACTGCTGATGCATGTACAGACCCATAATGTGTTTCCTTGTCATAGAGCCCTTTTCACCTTTGTATACATTCTTCCTCCCAGATTTCATCCTCCCTGGGAAAGCGAGATCTCACTTAAAGTTCTTGCAATGCCCGTGTGAGTGGCTGAACATCTGTCCTAGCAATGCTCTCATCAGCCCACAATTAATTAACACATTGGTTTCCTGCTCCCTAAAGCCCTAAGTTTCCCTGGAATTTTGGTTTTCGTGACTAAGGACTGATAAAGAAAAAAGTTGAAGCTATACCTTCCTATGATGGCTGGAAATCTGATAAGGTTGGTTCTTTAAATATATATTTATGGGGTTTTTCTAGAACAAATCATATTGACTGTTACAAAGAAAACTCAGAGTGGTATTTCAATTATTGAAGTCCTACTGTAACTGAAGGTTAATAGCTGCTGTGGCAGTAGATACTCTATAAATCAATGGCAGAAGCACGTGAATCAGAATAACACCCCACTGAGGTACATCCCATCTCACTGTGGTCAGTAGCAGTTGTGCTGCCAACGTCCATGGAAGCAGGAAATGTTCACATGTCAGCAAATTTTAATACTGGTTATTGATACATATTGAGGATATAGGCTTTATGCACTCAGGTTTTGCTCTGACAATGGCACTGTTTACTCCAGAATTGAAGTTTGGTTCTGAACCAAGATCCAGAATTTGGTTATTGGCATTTGCAACCAGAGAAGCTGAAATTATCTTAATGCCATGGGACTACATTCAAGGTTATTACCGGGCACTCAGGATGACAACTGTCTGGGCCAAGGTATCTGTTAAGGATGTCAGGGGGTGAACAGCAGCTCTGGCATGTTACCTACAGCTCATCACAAACCTTCTGATTCCTTATGTGGTGTGGATTTCACCATAAGGAAGCAGTCACTGGAACAACCTCCAAAAGGATGGGGTGGACTCCCCAGCACTGATGGTTTCCAAGACATGACTGGACAAGGTGCTAGATAATCTAATCTAGATTCACTTTTCCATCTGAGGTTGGACCAGTTGATCTCTGGAAGACTCCTCCAACCTGAGTTGTCCTATGGTTCAGTGTTCTATGACAATAGTAACTCTGGATGTCAGGAAATCCACCCATACAGGCCTTTACACAGACATTTTCCAAGTCTATATACTTCCCTCTAGCCTGTAATCAAAGGTTCACTACACTTGCCATCAAAGTGAAAAAACCCCAAAGACTGGCTTTGGGCTTCTGCTTCTTGAAGGAAAATTTCAGTGGTAAAGATGCCAAGAGCTGATACTGCTTTTCTCCTGAGTCTGCTTTACTGAAACCACCCCACTCTTTTGAAACATCCCCAGGCACCTCAAGCAAATCATGTGTTGCAAACATAATTGTAGTGGGTGTGAACTCCATCTGGCTAGGGAAGCGCAGGCTCGCATGCCTCCCCTCAGCTCGCCTGGGCTCAGCAGCACAGCCAGTGCCACAATCCCATAGAAAGGGGTCATGCTCACAAGCAGCATTTTGAGTGCGTGCACGGCACCCACCTAAAAATATATCCCAGAGGAGTGCAGTTAAATGCAAACACTTCTCTTTCCGTAATAGGTAGCACTTTCCTTACTGGATTGGCTGGCACAAGCTGATCATGGTCAAGTGATGCCTTGGTTTTTGGAGACTGCTTTTTGAAAGAAAGAAAGTGCTGAAGTATGAACACAGAGACTGAGCTTTTCAAAGGAACATAGAGGAGCCTGGCATTCTGGTGTTCCCCTTTGAAAATCATAGAAGCTGGGTCTGAAGTTTCCATTATTCTAATCACTTTCTAAGTTTATATCAGATCATTTTTTAGTGTTTCAAATAGGTTACAAATACCTTAACCAGCATTTTTCATTTTTTAAAAGATTTGGTATCAAGCAATAAGGTCCCTTTTACATCCACTCAGCCATAATTTTTTTTTCCAATTTTGTATTTGAAACCAGAGCAACAGTTTACATTTCAGAAATATATTTTCACAAGCATGAAATGACAATGATTTTTATGGTGAATGATAAGTGCCATTTTAGTACTAATTTCTAGATAGATGTGGGGAAAATTCTTCAATTTTTTATACTTAGCTAAAGTCAGACACATCCAGTCAGCAATGAAGCCAGGTGTCTAACGAACCAGACCACCCAAAAAACCCTTTAGAAGTCTGGCTGTTAGCGAAAGGTATTTCTTTAATCCTACCTGTCACATTTTCAGTGTGTTCTCATCATTTTTCTGCTTAAATATAATCTTGGAGGATCATACTTTGAACAGCTATTCATTTATCAGCTAGGTTTGATATTTGCACGTATTTTCCTGGCTGGCCTCCTTGCTCTAGGGAAGGCAGCAGCTGAAGGCTGAGACCCACAGCAGGAGTAAGGGCAGCCACCTCTGCAGGACTGTAAGGCTGTCAGTCCGTCCATCCCTCCTTCCCATGAGACCCGCGAGGCAGGAGGCTGGGGAGGCACAAGCCACTGGCTCCTGTTTCCATCAGCCTCTCCAGGGCCAGGTCTCTGGCTGACGGTGAGGGAGAGAAAAAGCAAGCGGTCACCTCCTGGTAGAGGCAGTGTTGCTGCAGGATGAGCTAACAGCTAATACATTGCTCAACACCCATGGGAGGGACTTTTTAAATATCACCGTGAGCACTGGACCCTCCCCTTCAACCTGAGACGACGCTTAGAATAAATCAGTCTCTGACTGACAGCACCAAAGATTTAGTTTTTATCCCTCTTACTAGCCTGAAAACATGAAATAAAAAGCCCACAGTGTGAGCTGTTTGAAGAGATATTTTGCATTTTAAAAAAGGGATGAAGGGAAAAAGAATTTGTGGGGATACAGACAGCTTTGCTGGGGAAAGCATCTCTCTGTTACCTTGAGCCGGCTGCCTCTTTTGAGTTTCAGCCATGACAGTCAGCAAGAAAAAAACTAGATGAGAAAACACATCCTCTAAACGTGGTGGGTCCCCTTGTGGTAGATGATTTCGGTGGAGCTAAGCTGGAATTAAATCATCTGCCCAGCACACTGCTGTGTGCCTGGCAGCAACAGCACAGGGCTGCCCACCCAAATATCCAGGCAGCCCCTTGGGCACACGGAGCGCCCACGCCGTGCCCGTCGCTGTCTCTGGCAGAGCTATCTCTGGCCAGCAGCCGTGGGCTCTGTCCGTCTGCCTCCGCCACGGCAGCAGCACACGCCACCACGGCACGACATGGCACTCAACCCTCACAAGTGGAGCATGAGGCTGCTGCTGCTGCTGCTGCTGCTGCCAGTGTGGAGAGGTTTTTCTTAAAAACAAGGGCAAAATCGTGCTGGTGAGCAAATTGTCCTAACAGGAACTGAGCAGGGCACCGTCAGGCGTTCCTCTCCTTAATCACAGACTGATGTCTCTTAGAGACGGGCTGATATTCAAGCACCTTCTAAAACATGACACCTTCTAATACCAGGCTGGGGAAAAAATAAAGAAAAAAAAGGACAGTCTGATAAACAACTGTCCCCACTTCATCCTGCTCCCCGGCTCCAATTGAGCTGAGAGTGCTGCTATTTGAGATGGGAAAAACTGCTGGCTTTTGTTCAGAATCTATAGTGCAGTAGGCCCCTTCCTGGGGCAGGGAAGGTGGTAAGACTGGAGTCAGGCTTGAATTTCAGACAGATCTAGACTGCCACAAAAGTCAAGAACATTTAGAGGAATTTGGCCAAACCCTTTTCTCCTCTGTAATTGATGCCTCTAGCTGTGAGATCTCTTTTTGTTGTTGCTTGGCCAGAAATCCCCTAGAAATGCCTGTTCTTGTGAGATTTGTGGCCAGATTGCCAGAGGCTACAGTCATTTCGGCAGTGATGGACATATCAAAAGCCAGATATTAAACTGTTCCTGATTGTGCATTGGAAACTGCCCCAAAGTTCATTCCAAAGCAGATTTGCAGAGTGTAATATTCAACCCAAGCCTCTTGGAGCCAGCCCAACCTTTAACCTGGAGCTATAGCTTGTCTGCCTCAGAAAAAAAAAAGGAGCAGTCAAAACCCTAGCAGGTATCTATATAAATCAATAAGAAATAATAAACCAGTAAAGTTATCAATAGGGCAGAGAAGTGAGATGAAAAATTCCTCTTGCTGCAGCCTCCACAATCTGGTGCTCCTGCAAAGATGTCTCGTCCTTCTTAACAGCAAACACAGCCATAAATGGCCAAGCTGCCAAGAACTAAAAAGTCCAATGTCCATGTACCTCAACCGACATTCCTTTTGTCCTCTTCCTTTTTTATGCTGATAATGTACCAACTGTGAGATATAAAAGGTCTTCTGGGCTATCAAACCCATCCCTCTGGAGAAAAGGACAGGGCTCCACATTTTGATAACTGCTTCAATCTCTCTTATGGGTTATAAAATCCCTCATCACCCCAGCAGCAAAGAGCTGGGTAAAAGTGTTTTGCCTTAGCTTCATCTAAAACTCAAAACTTTTGCTACTTTGAAGGAGAACTTTGTGCACAGTGCAAAGTTTAGCCTTCCCCTACTTGACACTGCAAATGTCTTCAGTAGGGTGTAAAAGACAACTCTGCTCTGGGCTGCAGCCTTATGGTGGAGTGAATGGAAAGGCAAGCTGCCAGGGGACACAGCCCCACGGCCTGTGCCTTGCACTTCATTCACTGCCATGTGCCCACGTGCTGAGCTGGCTCTGACAGCTGGCTGAAAATGAACCCTTTCTTTTTTTTTTTTTTTTT